>JAECMU010046327.1:0-10891 GCA_016106625.1 Dracogyra subfuscus | reverse complement strand
GTAGCAGGTGGGGGTGGGGGTGATGATGCTATGGAATTTTGAATGGCGCAAAGTATTATGCCAAAATTTGGTTGAGGAAATTGGGTGCAATTTTGAATGGTCGGTCAAATAGAAAATTCCAGAGGTAGTATAGGTTTTGACATTAGAGAATCGAGAGTAGCTCGCTATTTAGACCTCTATGATGCGGTGTTGCTCATAGGGCCCTTAAAAGGGCCAGACTACTTCTGGTCGTAGCACGACAACCCAGGTGAGACCCATGCAATTGTGTAGATTGGGGGTGGGTAGGGTAGGCTGGTATTCTTTTGTCCAGCTTCCCCAGGGTGCAGTGCAATTGTGTACTCTGAGCCGGTATTCTTTTGCCCAGCTCCTTATTAGAGTACGTGCTGGGCCATTAAATGGGGGCGGGTGCATTGTTATCATTAGTCAATGCACCCTATACATGTACTGTTGCGGGTGCATGCTATCTGTATGTGAACCCTAAGTTCCTATTCTAGTGTTTCAGAATGATCTTTCAAGAGCCACACACCCCCTTGGATTATAATGAAATACAAGGATGGGGGGGGGGGAGGAGTTATACTAGCCTAGCTATCTAATTTGAAAGGTTTTATCCTTGTAGTGTGAGTATTGGTTAAAAAAGCCTAGTGCTCTAGCATGTTTAATTTTGCTTCCAATAAACTTGTCATTACAGATATGGAATCGACTAAGACGGACATACAGACTTAATTGGTAACAATCGTATACATATGTCAGGTAGGATGAAAGGTTATAGCTATTACTTAATAAGGTAAATAATGTCAAATTATGGAAAACCCTGATTATAGGTTTTACCAGGGTTATTTGTTTTCTACAATTTTGTTTTAAAAGCATACGTTGACATTAAGCTCCTCCCACTAGTGTACAAAAAAATGTCGATGTAGGCCTAAATAGTCCCGCACAGTCATACCATGTTTTATTGGGTGTAGACTAACCAGCGAAGTATATAGGGTGTGGTGGGGGGGTATTGAGACACTAAATGTGCTTCAGCAGGAACGGGTTTCGACCCACAAAAACCACCCCCTGCATACAAGTCTGGAGTTTCAAATGTAACAAGAAACATCATTGATTACCGTAGTTCTACATATAAATTGTCATCCTATTTTTGTAGGAACCTGGACCTCACATTTCAAGCACAATGCTAACTGGTACATTGACATTATAGGCATTTACTGGCCAGATGAAGCAAAATTTTGTGACAGGTCACACACACACACACACACACATTATATATACATCACCAATGAAAAGCATGATCTTATTTAAATACAATATTTAGTTAAATGCTCCTTGAACTTTGACCCAGTGCGATGCTATTTGGTATATTGCTACTTTCAGAGAAGGCCCATAATCCTTGCATACAGTATTTGAGACGAGTGCTCTGGTATATTTCCACCTGTTTTGAACTACACATTTTAATAAAAAATATCTAAAGTTACAAGTTTATTTTGTTTGACGACACCACTACAGCATTTATTAATCATATAGGCTATTGGATATCAAACTTTTTTTTTTAAAGAGAAAACCTGCTACATTTTCCATTAGTAGCAAGGGATCTTTTATATACATTATCCCACAAACAGGATAACACATATCACAGCCTTTGATATACAGTTTGGAACAAGGGCCCACTAATCGGGATAGATCAAATGAGGGCTTTACCATTGGGCTACATTCCACCTCAAAGCAGATCTAATACAGCATTGTAAGAAGCAGTAAGACAAGTGTTCAAAGATTCTAGGAAGGTGAGCAAGAAATGTGTAATTTTGAATACATAGCAGTATAAATAAAAACACCACCAACACAGCCCAGGTTTCTTCACTAAAAGATTTATAGTATCACAATAAGTTTGTTTTAAGAAATGTTTTAACACTCCACATTACTGATATATGGTGTCAGACAACACAGATAATGAAAGAGGAAACACACTGCTGTCAAGCCATGGGCTACTATTTTTTTTCACTAACAGAAAGGAATCTTTTATATACACCAACCACAGAAGAATAGTACATACCACAGCCTTTGTGACTTTTATTCTGGATCACTGGCTGGAATAAGAAATAAATGCAACCACCGATGGGGATTGATCCTAGATGGATCACGCATCACTGAGTTACATCCTGCCCACCATCACAGCATATTGATTAATTAATCATCAGCTACTGAATTTTAAACACTTGATGAGTTGGACAGTCTTGAGAAGTAACCCACTACATATCACCATTGGAAGCCAGTAATCTTTCATATGCACTTTTCCCCAGACAGGACAATAATACCCTTACCTTTAATATACTAGCTTCAGTGGTGTTGTGGTTAAGTCATCGGACATAAGGCTGGTAGGTACTGGATTCCCAGCCCTGTATTGGATCATACCCAGAGTCAGTTTTAACGATTCAATGGGTAATTGTAGGACCCCTTCACACCAACCTCTCTCTCACTAACCACTGACCCACTGTCCTGGACAGACAGCTCAAATAGCTGATATGTGTGCCCTGGACAGTGTGCTTGATCCTCAATTGGATATAAGCACGAAAATAAGTTAAAATGAATGAATAATATACCAGTCATAAGGCATTGGTTGGAAGCGAATAAATAATGTCATAAAAACAAACCACCAATGTATATGTTACGAAATAAACATTTTAAAACACATTTTATTGCATAGATGATGTTAATGTCGATTAATATAAGTCACAATTTTCTGTTTAGTGAGTCTGTCTTTTACATCTAACAAGAGATCAGAGTCATGGAGCGAACACCATGTGTAGTTCGGGGTCAACACATCTAGCAGGTTACCAGACTTGGAAGTCACGGTCACAAGTATTGTCAAACACATTCCATCGTGTTTTCCTTTAGGAATACCACAATGTTCCACGGACAGAAGGCCACAGATATCTGGTACACAGTCTGAGAGGCCTACTTGAGCAAAGGCGATCTGAAGAGAAAAACAAAATTATAAATTATAACTGAAATACTGCCAACAACACTGCCATCTCAGAGATGCTAACTGTCCAACACTGAAAAACACTGAGACGAGGAATTCCTCTTTGTCACTGTGATATTCATCATGACAGCAAAAATCTCCCAGTGATATCATTACAAGAAGGAATGAAAAGAATAAGACTTAAATGTTTAGTATGACAAAGTCAGATAAAAATTCAGAAGTGGTTCCAAGGTGTGCACCTCTTTCCTCGAACTTGAAAATGCCCCTAAAATTGTATGTTAATGGAATGTACATAATCAGTTTATGTTTTTCATTTCAAGCATGGTGGTGGGGTTACTAATGTGATAAGATGGGCAATATTGGTATAGAATGCTATATTTTGTAGTTGTAATGCATCTTATTGATTTTAGGACTTGACAGGTACCCTTTTGTTAAAGGAGGGAGGAGGGGAGGTTGGGGGTTGAAACTCTCCTGCTCAAGCCTGAATACCATTCTTAAGATGAATGGCAGATCATAAAGAAGATAATAATAAAAGAAAGGTTACCTTAAATATACGGAAAATGCAGACATCTGAAGAGAAATCTCTTTGGGCAATGCTAGCACATGGGACATGGACATCGCCTCCCTTGTTCACTAAAATATTCAGCTGTCTATGTAAACAAAACAAAAAAGAGGAAGAAAACAATATAGGTACCACTCTTGTAACCTAGTTCAGCTATAATAAATTGTGAGGCTAATCATTACTTGCAATATAATATCTATTTAATGAATATTACTTACATATTGAATATTCAGATGCATTTCAGAACATTGCTATAAACCCTGCTCCAAGCAAAAGGTGCATGAATAACAACGTATTAGTGTAATAATGGAAATATAGATGTATTTTGTATAACCTACAGGTTACCAGGTCTGTATTTTGTGGTAACCTGTACATGGCTGGCTTACCAGACACATGGCTTATTTCGATGCCTGATACCAGAATCAGGAACTTTAAAACAAACAGACAAATAAAGAACTTTCAAAATTACAGCACAATGAAAAGATTTAAACAACAAGTTACCCATCGGATGCTGTGTGAACTATGACACATCTCATTATCATATGGTCATGTGACTGAATGGCTGGCATCAAGTCTAATGGTCGTTCGTCTGGCGTCAACTGTCTGTGACGGATACCAATGTCTATCAGTTGGACAATATCGAAACACCTGGAAAATAACAATCTCTATTAAGTCGACAATATCAAAACTACTGTGCAAGATACAAACATTTTGTGTCTGCATAAAGTGTGTATTATTTAGAGTGGGGTAGGGGATATGGGAGTATATTTGAAAAAAAGATAACCAAACCACAAATTATGGGGTTTTATGGACCCAATGAGGTGAGGTTTTTTTCTTCTCACTTTGCTCTACAGGTTGGGGAGAATAGAGAACCCCTGGCATCCACATTGGCTGGAGAATACATAATATGGTGAAACAAGAATTCCACAAAATTAAATGATTTGCATACTATGAACTTATTTGATGCTGATGACAGTTGTGTCCATAGATGGTCATGTCAATGGATGTTAAAAACTTGATGAAAAAAACCTACTTAAAACAAAATCAATTAAAATGTTAATTTAATTAATTTTTAAATATGTTTTTACATGCATCATGATGTATGTCCATAGATGCAACTACACAAAGTTTTATGATTCAAGACTCCAAGTTTGCAAGACAAAACTTTGACGTTAACCTTTAAAGCAAACGTTGATGCTAATGCCACCACCTTCTTCAGAAAAGTAATACCTATATATTGTCTTGTATTCGTAAAGGCAACACAATAAAAATTTCCATATACCAACCCACTTATAATAAGACCCATTTCAATAAAAAAAATTACAGGCAAGCTTAACAAGTGATCACGTGACTCACCGAAGAGGAAGTTGTCTTAGCCTGACCTCTTGAGGCTTCACCCATTTAGCCTGAATCGATTCCGCATCTTGTTCACTTTCCGTCTTCAACTTACCGCCTGCAATATAAACAATTTAAAACACTGTTAGATGAAATGCAAATGCAACGGAAAGGAATATTTTCTTGAGAAACTCTGAAAGTTTGTTTGTTTTGTTTAACAACACAACCAGAGCACATTGATTAATTGATCATCGGTTATTGGATGTCAAACATTTCTTAATTCTGACACGTAGTCATCAGAGGAACCCGCTACATTTCCCCTAATGCAGCAACAGATTTCTTATATGCACTTTCCCACAAACAGGAAAGCACATACCACAGCCTTTGACCAGTTGTGGTTCACTGGTTGAAATGAGAAAAATCCCAATCAGTTGAATGGATCCACTGAGGTGGTTTGATCCTGCAACACCAGCACTTCAAGTGAGCAGTCAACTGACTGAGTTAAATCCTGCCCCATGAGCCATAAAACTCAAACATTATTTTCATCATCAAAGAACTGGAATGGCTGTAACTGATTTGTTTTCTAAAATTATTACAGTACTATTATTACACATAAGGGTCCATATAAGCAAGTTGCTTTAGTGGTGTCATTAAACAAAACTTTAACTTTTCACTTTAATGTAACTGAAATGCTGATACAAGAATTATCAGGGTTTAAATTTATAATGCACATCATGCATATGGGCCCGGAATTACAGTACATAAAGAAAGATTTGTATGGAGATAACTGTTGAAATAAAGCAAAACATCGTTATGTTGGTGTTTCTGTGTCCATCTCACCAGTGACCTGCCCGGTGAAGGTAAATCTATACCAGTGGCCCCCTCCAAACTCCACCGACAGCAGGGTTGACGGTTCACACTCCAGTCCTGTTTCTTCTTTCACTTCTCGTATCACAGCATCCTGTAACACACACATAACATGCTCAATAGAAGTGAAATGAATCAAATGGATGATTTATGAAAAAAGGTTTGTTTTGTTTAATGACACTACTACAGCACATTGATTTATTAATCATTGGCTATTGGCTGTCAAACATTTGACAATTTTCATATACAGTATTATATGAAACGTGCACCATTTTTCCATTAGTAGCAAAGGATCTTTTATATAAAACCCAGATTGTTTATCAATAGCTCCAGAGGAAAGAAGGAAGGGGTAGTCACATGACTAACAGTTTAAGTAGTAGAAGTGTAACTCATAGAAACATTGGAAGTTGGTTATGGGATGTCCATAGGTATGTGTGAGAGGAAAGCTTTTAGTGAGAGGTCAGTATGAGAAGAAACAGAATGAAATCGGTCTATCATGACATGTTTTAGTTATAAAACATCACTATCACTACTTATTTTAAGGCTAAAAAATACTAAGTGATAATGTCAAAAATTAAAAAACAAATCTGCATGAAAAGATAACAAACATATATTGTTATTTTACGTTATGACCATTTACATGTTGTTACACAGAACCCGGGGTCCATGCTTTTAAAACGATTAGAATCCAGACTCTATCTCTAATGACATCACACACATACAATTTGTATAGCATTGTCATGAAAGTCTCAGACTGTTTGAATCTCAAGTTTAGACTCTTAACAGTTTTATAAGCACCAGGCCACAATTAGTGTAATATTAAGTTTCATGGATGGAAAAATTAAACACATATTCCAAAACTTAGAAGAAGAAACCTGTAAAATGACACTGCATAGTTTTCTTTCCATTAAGATTAAATGAACTAGATAAAAATTAAACATGGAAAAATGCAATATATGTGAGATTAGAGTTGGGGGGGGGGGGGCCAACTTTAGACCTTATAATAGAACAAATTTACACCATAATTATATTTGTTTGAACACCCCCAACCCTACAGACATTTATAATATAAACATAACAGCCCTTTTATTTTGTTAAACAGATTCTCTCAACAGTGTTTAAGCTAAGATACCTTGAAGTTTTCATCTGGCTCCACGCGTCCTGCTGGAAGGTACCACTCCCCGTAGCAAGACCTCTTTGACTCTTGCATCATCAGCACTTCATCCTTCTCGTTAAACAGCACCCCAGCAACAATGTAGCAGATGTTAAACTTTGTTATAGGTTTAATGGACTCTGAAGACAAAGTAAACATTTTGTCTATGGTTAGTTTTATTCACAAAGAGACAAATTTATGAAGTATGTTTTTCTTAAATACAGGGTTTGTAAATTTGTTAATGTGCTTTTAACAATAGTTAATTTAATCAATGGCTAATAAGATGCCTTCTCATTACTGACAGGGGCTGATCCAGGATACTGTATATTATATTCAACATATCCTTATATTTAAAAATCATGAGTAGATCAGTTCATGTTAGTTTTACCCAGAAAACTGATTGTTCAGTCAGGCCTAAGAAATAGAGAAGATTTTCAAAATTCAAAATCAAATTAAAATATCTGCTCCAATCACTGAAACCAGTTTTGGTTAACTTTACAGGAAGGTCCTGGGTCCACCTAGAACGTGGGAAAAACACTGAGTCAATAATCAAACCTGCTTGTTCACTGACTGCATCAACACCGACAATCGGCACCGACTGCCCAGACAACAGGCGCTGCATAGAGGCTTCAAGGCTTGACACCCACTCTGTTGACTCCATTACCATATATTGTTGTCTCTGAAACAAAAAGTCATTTTGTTTTCGTTTTTTGTATTAAACATGGTGCTTAAGTATCTTAAACAAACATTTATTTCATTCCTACAATGTTCATTCTTGTTATATGTTATTACATGTATTTAAATGCAGAGCATATCAGAATGAATGAATGTACCTGTATTATATGTAAATAAAGCTGAATATTATTGCACATATTTAAAAATAGACAATATCTAATGTGAATAATAAAATTATTACCAGTATGTTATTACATATATTTAAAAATAGAACATAGCTAATCAGTAATATGAATGAAAATCAACTCATATCTAGTCCATCCCACAGGGATCACTTTTTTTCATACAATGTAATTTACTACTTGTTAATGATTTCTTAACCATTTCACTGTTTTTAGTGGCATTTGATTTGTAAATTGCACACACAAATTGCATTTCTTTACAAGTAATTTCCAAAACATTTGCCAGAAAAAGAAAAAAATAATCTTCCATAATTAACGCCATTGAAAATACTATTGTTAAAAAGAAAGACGATAATAACCGAGAATTACATAACGTTCTATATACTACAATAAAATATTCTTTGAATAGTAAACCAATCATTAGTACAATGATTGAAATATACAAAACTCACAAAAGACTGAGTAAATAAATTTCGTTTAACGGCAACTTACTTAACTACAGGAACAGAAGTATTATTCTGAGTAGTCTGTAATATTTTAATGTCGTTATATCTTCCATAATTTACAAGTAGTTTTTCATTTTAAAGTCTAACTGATGTAATTAACAAATCGTTCATTGTTTTTTTGTTTTCACATCTTTTCATTTAACAAGTCTTCTCAAGTCCTGTCATTGCAAAACAACAAGAGTACTCTTCCCTTGATAATCGGAAGACCTCGGTTGATTCCGGACTTCGAAATGTACAAAGATTGCAATATTTTGTAAATTTAATATACGACACTTGAAAATTAAAATGTCTGCGCAGTTTATAATAAGTTTATTTAAATTAAGTTTAATGTACGATAATGTACTATACGGTGCAATCTAAAAATAGAGATTTGGAAGGAAAACGTAATTTTTTAACATACGTAGTACTCGTGCAAAAACAACAACAAAAACAACCCAGTTACCCACCCCATAACAAAACATTGTGTGAGCAGTATAGACATATACAGAAACGGGTCTTTCCGCACTGACAGTATTCAATCATTTAAGTGAAAAGGTAGATATTTTAATTTTAATAACAATTTAAAATTCATAATTACACTACTAGATATTATCATACTTAATGAACAGTTAGTTCAGTCCTAAAAAATGTTTTGTTTAATAAAAAAATTCACAAATCGAAAGTAAAGGAATCACGAAAACGTGTGCCTGCAATTCGGAAAAATATTGGTTCTTAAATTTTACGTACCCAGTTGTCAAAACAAATCAAAACAAGCACGTGTGAGGGAAATGGAGTTTTAGGAAACCTAGAAAGGTCTCTCTTTAATTAAAGGTATTATATAAAAATTGGAGGAATATTGAACACCATGATCTCATTCGTCATTGTTTTACCTACTATAAGTATTATTTGAATAATGTATGCAGCGAACCCTTTCTAAACAGGACGCCAGCAGGACCAAGTAAACGGTTATTAAATGGTGTCCGGTTTAGACAGGTTCTGTTCTTTTTTAAGATTTTAAAATAGACCATAAAAAGCTGTAGGGGTGAGAATGCCATAACGTGATAATTTTAAAGATACGGTAGGCCTACACATTGTACTCTTTATACAGGTGGTTGTGTGTGTTCAGGGACAACTGAATCATCATATTCTGTCAATAGTTGAATAGAAATGGTGGTTGATGGATACACAAACTTGAACCTCACTTCAACCAAATGTTGGCACAGACAGACGGACAGATGGAAATTGTCATTCTTTTGACTCGCATTATGCTTTGCATGTGAACCAAAAAGTGTGATTTGTAAAATCAATTCTGAATCTAAATGATCCATACAATTTTTATTTTTATTTTACTGGCTTTTCTGGCTATTTTCAGGATTTATTGATGTACATCAGTTTGTGATTCCAGATATGTGACGGGTGTGTCATGTATGCTAAATACAAGAAAGGTTTAATAGACAAAACATCTTTGAAGGTAATTAAACTACAAAGCACAAATTATGGTAATTATATTATCATTCTTAAATTTGGGCAAATGCTTAAGGGTCATCTATAAAGTATGTATTCCCAGAGAGAGGAGGATTTGGGCCTGTTTTCAAGCCAAACGCCTAATTGTATCCAATGTACTTTTCAACATGGATGATCAGTGTACTCCTGTACTTAGTGGTGGTGGTCCAGACCTCTCCGTTTGAATATAGGAGAGCAATCCACTGCTCTCCTCAATATGATCTCGGGCAAGAAATAAACAACAAACAAATTGTATGCAGCTTTATTTAGAATGTAACAGATTGATAGTTCTACAAAGACTAGAAACCCCTTTCAGCAATGATCTAACAACCACCGGTGTATGATTAAAACATACCCATATTGAAAACGGTTTTCTCACTCAAGCATTTAATAATTTGAAACAGTTGACAGACTACCCAACTCACATATTGAAACATATATTCAATGGTTGAATAACTAATTATTTGTCTGCAAACCATTTTGATTTTTAAAACTAGCGTTATTCTTCAAGAGGTATATTCTTAATTGTTCACCGGTGGATGTGACAGAGGTATTAAGTAACGCTAATAATAATAATAGCATATTATCAATGTTTACACTTTCTGTTGCAGTGATAGTTTAGTGTTAAAGAACGAAACGGCTCTTTTTACGATATTGCCTTAATGGGTTTACAATTTGAACAGTTCTTTAAGTCATGACTTTTTTCAGCAGTAACCTATAGCAAAACGATTGAGGCGAGCAATAAACTACTTGCCATATTTAAGTTTTAGGTGAGTATGAGGCACATGAGAGTCGCTGCTCGCCTCTCATGGAGAGGCCTGAATGGTGGTGGTGGGGGGTTAATGGTCAAATGTACAAAAGGTATACATTGTGGGGGGGGGGGTGCAGATGTAAATAAAAGCCCATATTTCATGTTCTTATAGATATCCTATTAAGTAATTTGGTATAAAAATGTATAAAGCAGTAATACTTTAGGATCTAAATAGTTATACATGTAGACCTAAATATGTAAATAGTAAAGAGTATCACATGAGCTTGTGTATCATACTAATGTTACAAAACAAATGTCAGGACTCTTGTATTGCGAGAGCGAGTGTAATACATGAATCCTAACACAAGTTTCA
Organism: Dracogyra subfuscus; assembly: GCA_016106625.1. Lineage (NCBI taxonomy): Eukaryota > Metazoa > Mollusca > Gastropoda > Neomphalida > Peltospiridae > Dracogyra > Dracogyra subfuscus. Next base: position 28 of record JAECMU010046327.1, on the reverse strand, counting down.
TAAAATCAATATGATTCACACGCGAGTG
>JAECMU010046307.1:0-12540 GCA_016106625.1 Dracogyra subfuscus | reverse complement strand
GCTAAGATGGCTTCGAAAATACGGGGCCTGTGTCTTAAAATACGTGACTACAAACATCCTATACATGTAATATAGCACTTGATTCACTCTCATTAGTGCAATGTAACCTTTTAAGCCATGATCAGTTTACCATTACTAAGTTTATAGGTAATACAAAAACCAGTTTAATACTGGTGTACTATAGTGAAATAATGATACCAGATGTATGGGGTTATCAGTCTAAAACCTGTATTTAAGTTGTAACTACATGTAACTTGTCACTTAATGACCACACACATGGGCAGTGTAGTTATATTAATTGTGTACTATCATTAATACCCCTACTAGGTGGTTATGGGTCTGAAATCTTTTGAAACTGGACAATGCATTTCATGTACTTTGACAAATTTTATACAGCAGTTCTCTTATTATAATCTTTCAAAAATATTATTAAAATGTATCCATTTATTTCCAAGATTTCAGAGTACGTAATTTTACCCTTTGTACCCTTTAACACAAACCCTGTAGGTACATGAAGTTTGGGGACCCTTGAGTTGTAGCCACCACACCACCATTTGTAGTGAATGGCATGAAGTATTTAAAGTGACAGACCCTATAGGTTTTAAACACTGACACATTATTCTCTATTGGATCCTTTTTTTTTTTTTAACAACGCACTCAACACATGATAATTACGGTTATATCGGCGTCGGACATATGGTTATGTCGAAAAAAAACCCAGTGGTTAGCTGACGGGGATCGATCCTAGACCGACCGCGCATCAGGCGGGCACTGTACCACTGGACTATGCTGCCCGCTCTATTGGATCCATTTTTAACAAATGAACTGGGACATTACTTATATTTTATTATTTACATGATCCATTTTTGTACATCAGGCCCATAGTTTCAAAACAATCTTAGTCTAGGAAATCGTAAAATTATTGTACGCTATGATGTCATCTATGGCATGTGCTGTAGTGACGTCATATCCTACGATGGATTTACAATTTCGTAGTGCTAAGAGAGCTTTGAAAATATGGGCCCAGAAGTGTTTCTAGTTATCCAGGTGTTTCTAATATAAACAATGCATTTGTTTTGTTTTTTGAAATGTACATGTACATGTTTGAGAAGTTATTGTAATGGGGACAATTAAATTTAAGTTGTATAGCCCATTTTTGAAGGTATTTACTCATTTCAACATCACAGACCTGTTTCAATATGTTGTATCAACAAACCAAGTATGCTACAGGTTTGTAAATTATCCAGACTTAGTGTTTATTTTGACTGGCAGACACTAGTGTCTGCTACTTGAATAGTGGTGCATATATGTTAAACCCACATTTCAATGCTGTTTTGCCTTTCCAAGTGAACACTTAAACAACCCTGTACATTGTTATCAATAGGTCTCTGAGAATTGAGAGTTTGGGTAAACCATTTACGAGTTACTCAAAAAAACCATTACAGGTAGTCAGTTTTATTTTAGGTAATTTGCTACAACCATGTATATGATGTCCTAAATTTAATGCTCAAACGAAAACAATGGGTTAGGCAAACAAGCAGACAAAAATATCATTCTCTCAGTTTTCAGTAGCCAGGATTAATATTTATTCTAAACAAAAACATTTTGTTCTTACAGTTACGGAATCACAACGGGTCGCTTGTTCCAGTTAACAGGAAGCTTATTTCCAACAGCAGAGATGAGTAAGTCTAGTTTACCTGTGCATTGTGCTAACTGGACTTGTCACCAACAGCAGACATGAGTAAGTCTAGTGTAACTGTGCATGGTGCTAACTGGACTTGTCACCAACAGCAGAGATGAGTAAGTCTAGTTTAACTGTGCATTGTGTTAACTGGACTTATCACCAACAGCAGAGATGAGTAAGTCTAGTTTAACTGTGCATTGTGCTAACTGGACTTGTCACCAACAGCAGACATGAGTAAGTCTAGTTTAACTGTGCATGGTGCTAACTCGACTTGTCACCAACAGCAGAGATGAGTATGTCTAGTTTTCCACATTTTTGCAATGCCTGGAAATATCAAAATGACCTTTTGTGTATAGCTTTGTGATTTATATATAGGTTTACAGATCAAGTTGAAGTTTCACTGTGATTTATCTACTTTTCAGAGTTATAGCCCTTGAATTTAGGAGATACGAAATATTGTTAGGCCTCTGTAGGGGACATGTATTGTTTAGCAATACTTACAAAATGCTCATTATAGCATGTAAGTAGGTTTAAAATCAAAATCTGTGGACAAATTTGTATTACTATAATATTAATCCATGGTACACTATATATTGTCCTGTATATCACAATATAATATTATAAATTAATTTTTATTTATTTGCTATAAATTTAAAAAACCAAAACCATTTCGATATGGATACTAGTATTTTAATTTGTGGATTTGAAAGGTAGTATTATAAAATCGGATTATATATACATGTATTCATACAATGACATATATATATATATATATATATATATATATATATATTATTATTTTTTGTGTGTGTTCTTAAATTCATTGACTGCAATATAATCCACAAATTATTCAAGAATTAGGGATCCAGAAATTAAATTGATTTCACAGTATTTATTATTATTTATTTTATTTTATTATTTAATATTTTTGCATCATTTTGCAGACCATATGTATTGGAGATTGTACGAGTTTATCAGCACTGTGAGTATTTTATTAATACAATTTGAAATAATGTTAAATTGATAAATGCAGCATTTATAAGTACCCCACATACTGTGCTGGAACAATTAACTGTTAATACAATATATCCATTCTTCATGGTTTGTGATCAGAGAGAAGAACAGTGGCGGATCTAGGGGGGAGCCCCAGGGGCCCGGGCCCCCCCTAAATTTTGCGACAGTTATAATTTTATTATATTTTTTAAACGTCCTACCTATTCATTCAAAGATACAAATGAAATACAATGTGTTTTTAAAACAAACTTTACTTTTTATATCATTGGGGGCCCCCCCTAAATGGATTTTCTGGATCCGCCACTGAAGAACTACATGTAACTGTATTGATACCCTTAATGAGACTATTCCCATTAATTCTGTGTATTTGTGGTAACAAACATGAACACTTAATTCATTTATTTTTATGGTTATTGCCACTTATGTCTCAAGTATGCTATTCTGAGAACGCCTTTTAAAGCTATCTGGTCTGTTTATACAGGATGCAGGTTTAATGCTTAGTTATTACGGTTTGTTTGACTTAAAAACGGTGTGTGCTCATCCATAACTGCTGGGGAAAAGTCATGTAGTGTCATGTCATGTCATAGGGTTTAATGTGCACATTCAGAACAAGCTGTTTTAGTGCACTTCTGTCTTGGGCGCATCCAAGACAGAAAGTTGGGGGGATGTAGGAGGGACCGCCTGCACGGGCAGATGCAAGGGAGCACCAGCATGTAGAATAGGTTTGCTTTTTTATTTCTTTTACTGCATCCACCCTTCTTTTCACCTGCATATCAGTTTTAAAAGTAAAAGAAAAGAGAAAATGTGTTGGCTCTGTTTTCTAGGTACATGTATGGTCAGGTTCCTGGAAGTACACAATTTATTGTATAGACCTTAGAGAAGTCTGTGTACATTTAGTACTCCTTGGGCAAATTATTTCATGCATGTTGATTATAAATGCACCTTGTAAACTGCCAGTCTGTTACCATACATGGTGAACCATTACATTCTAAAATTAAAAGTTATATATTTCAGAATTATCAGAACTTTATTTGCTATGCAAATAATTATTTCATGTAACTAAACCGTCGGTTACCTAGGTGAGCCAAATTCTGGTTACCTAATATTTTTAAATTCTGGTTACCTAATATGTTTAAATGTTGTTCCCTGTATTCCAAATCTTCAAACATTTTATACTTCTCAGTAGGTGATGATCCGAATGACAAAGTGAAGTCATATAAAATTTGAGATCTGTTTATATATAGCATATTAATATGATATACATACAATTATACATGTGTGTTGTTATTTACACAGCAAGATAATCGTATGGCTTATTGAAACTCAATATGGTTGTGATCATGTATTAAGCTGATTTATTTTAAGTGTGTAAATATTTCAGCACATCCCCTTGAATGGAGTCCATACAGAGCGCCGTATGATGAGGCCATCAAAAAGCAAATACAGGAAATCATCTCCAGGGTACACTGTCTTTCTGCCTTTCTGTCTGTTTGTCACCAATGTCTGTTCTAAAATTGATGATGGGTTGGTTCTGCTGAGCCGGTCATATTTTTGATTTTGCTTTACATAACACATGTAGGTTTAAATAAATTCTTGTGGATCATGGGTCTGTAAAAACAGTTTACATAATACATGTAGGTTTAAATAAATTCTTGTGCATGATGGGTCTGTAAAAACAGTTTACATAATACATGTAGGTTTAAATAAATTCTTGTGGATGATGGGTCTGTAAAAACAGTTCACATAATACATGTAGGTTTAAATAAATTCTTGTGGATCATGGGTCTGTAAAAACAGTTTACATAATACATTTAGGTTTAAATAAAGTCTTGTGGATAATGGGTCTGTAAAAACAGTTTGCCTTACAGGTCTGGCCAATTTCAGAACAGACATGAGCAGTTGTTTATTTTATGTGTAAAAAAATATAAATTTTGGATATTATATACCGGTAATATTGTGTCCACTTTATAAAACTAGTTTTATTTTATGTTATTTGGTGTTACTGCAATAATTTTGTTGCTGTATAAATTACTATAATGCATTTCTTTCTGTAACATTTTGTGTCAGCTACATGTATGTGCTTGTTTAGTTCACTAACTACATGTCTACCTGATTTATATTTCGCAAAATGGTCAATATATTTAAAGAGTCTTTTAAATTTAAAAGTTATACAAAATCAGTTTGAAATAGATTTTAAAATACTGTTTTTGTCACTTTATCTTAATATAATCATTTTGCAATGCTCACTGTTTTCTTCTATAACAGATTGAAAAACTGGAGGAATCTGTACCAGAGCTGCATCATCGGAGATTTGCTAAAATTAATGCGGTAAGTGAAAATAAGTGTCCTACTTTGTTCAATTGTTGTGCTGTGTGGTGAGACATAGCCTAGTGATAAAAAAGCTTTCATGAATCTAGGATCAATCCCCATAGGTGGTTCCTCAAGGCTATTTGTCATTCCAGTCGGTCCTCTACAACTGGTATGTAACAAAGTCTGGGGAATGTGTGTGTGTGTGTATATATATATATAGAGAGATAGATATAGACTCGAAATAAAATGTTGAGGTGTGTTTTCTTTTCAATATTACCTGTCCTCAAACAAGTGCATTCCCCCCCCTCCCCCCAACGCAACATGGCCACCATTTTGAAAAAATTGCGACCATGCGACAGTCACTGATAACACATTTTTTTAAAGAAACAACACACTTATAGCAAATGTTTACTGCCAAAAGAGAACAACAAGAAATAGTAGCAAAAGACAGAAACAAATCTGTCAAAAGTTAACGACACAGAGAAACCCAAAAATTTACTCTTTAAGAATAGAGCCAAATAGAAACGCAACCGACCAGTATTGCGAAGAGAAAAAGAAGGAAGCTATAGTCACATGACCGGAACTACAAGGGAGAGTACTGTAGAAGATTTAGGCCATCCCATTGGTCTGTTGGGATGTTCAACCAGTCCACTTGCGTGGGGGCGGGGGGAATGCACTTGTTTGAGGACAGGTAATATCTCCATAAAAGAGAAAACACTTTAAAGTTTTCTACATAGTCACAAAATTGTGATTCTTTCATAAGCTTAGGCATAACAACAATAATTTGTTTAATTGTCTATAGTAATACAGTGGTGCAACTTGTAATGTGTGGATGAGTGTTGGTGGGTTTTTTTTACTATCGAGTAATCAGTTGTGAATCAATTCCGCTTCATGTATATTTAATACATGGATCAGAAAGCAGAACCCAACTCTGATTTGAATAATGAATAAAACAAGTCCATGCGTGTGTATGGTGGATTTGAATTAGGTTTTCATACACACATTACTGGCCCAGTGATAAAAGCTGGTGTGCATTGATGGTAGTCCAATATATCTCTTACCTTACTTGTCCTTAGGCCTTCATTCTATTAGTTTGGTTTTTAAATGTAATCTGAACTATGAAGTGTTGTCTTAATACGACACAGGACACAATACTGAATGCTTGTACGTTTTATACATACATGGGAGTTATAATTCATAACCTTTATTCCTCTTTTTCCATTATGTATATACAATTAGATTTTTATTTTCACTAGTCAGTGTGATAAAATTGTTTTTAATATATTTCATGTTTTGATGTTTAGTGTTTCGTGTTTATAATTCAAGATAAAAATATACAAATGACACTATTATTCTTTTTATAAACAAGATTTGGCAATAATCACCTTATAAATGATTTTATAAATTTAATTTGTATTCCTTTCTTTTTTCTCTCTCTACCTCTCCCCCCCCCCCCCCTCCCCATCAGTAGTGATGACATCACGTGGGACTGATTCACAATTTTATTTTTCTTCACCTGTGATACATTACAGTATTTATCTACAAGATCTACAATTCAAAGCTAGTCAGTTCCATGTTACATCTCTCTGTTACTGACAGTCAGGACCACAGTGCATGTACTGATAGTCAGTCCCAAGTTACATCTCTGTTACTGACAGGACCACAGTGCATGTACTGATAGTCAGTCCCAAGTTACATCTCTCTGTTACTGGCAGTCAGGACCACAGTGTATGGACTGATAGTCAGTCCCATGCTATATATTTGTATTTTATATTGACATAATTCTCTTAGTACTGAATACAGTTTGGTCTGAAATGTCATGTGTTGACGGATGGTTTTTTCATCAATATCTAACAACCAGTTTTCTACAGGCAATGTCTTGTTAGAGGTTTGTACAGGAACTCCCAGTTTGTGTATACTTATTATTCAACTAAGGTTCAAGTGAGCACTGTTTCAGCTATCTAAATTGTGTGTACAAATTAGTTGGTAACACAGAAGTCGGTGCAGTGGCTTTAAACCCATTGAGTCATTAAACTCACTTTGGATGTGAGCCAGTATCAGGATGGGAACCCAGTACCTACCAGCCTTAAGTCCTGTGGCTTAACCACTACACCACCGAGGCTGGTAGCAGTACTCCCAGACAGCTGGAAGATATTTGTGTTATTGTTAATGAGACATAAGATGTAGTGATTGGTCATCTGGTGTATGAGGAGCCAGAGAGAATGCAGCAATCAGTGTAGCTGTCTGTGACCCTGACATACCTGTCTGTCTGTCCCACATCTGCTAATTTCAAACACATTGTGGTATTCCATGTGGTCCTGAAATAATCCAAGTAGCTGTGCTTTGGTGGAGTATACATGTGGGTATCATTGAGGGAAAGTGGGATTGCTAGATGCAGAGTTTGTTACCCACATGGGTGTTAGCTGTCCTATTTACTACTAAATAGCTCTTATTGTCTTTCTTCTCTTCCCCCATTTCATTCTTTCTTTTTTCTTTCTTTTTTTTTTCTCAGTTATTTAGGTCATGTAATAGTTAATTAAGTATATACAAAAAGAGTATTTTATTAAAATGTCTTCAAGTCTGACATTGTTTCCATACAACATACATCAGCAATTTTTATTTTCTTGTTGCTCTTTGGATAGCAGTTCCGTGTTATACATGTATCTCTCTGTTGGGATTCTTTCTGGCTAATCACTGCTCAAATGTCAGGTGTGATTAGCAGGCAGATGAGCTGGACCATCTGGCACATGCTTTAATGGCTACCACTAATAGCAGTTACTTTCAGATGATCTAAAGTGCTTACCAGTAGCCATGGTTACTCATAAAGAAACTCCAGGTCATTTGTATGGTGGAGACTTGAATCTTTTAAGACTTCTTCTAAGAATTAGTCAACTGGTTTTGACGTGGAACTTTTCTATTTTACTATGTTATCTAAAACATCTGTCAAAAAAGGCACCAACTAGTCTGCTTGTAAGAAATAATTGAATAGTTGTCTTAACCCAGTAGGTGCCATACTTTGGTATCTAGGCTAGCCAGAAGAGCAGTAGCGTGAGATGGGGAGGGGCAGGACATAGCCCAGTGGTGACATAGCCCAGTGGTGACATAGCCCAGTGGTGACATAGCCCAGTGGTGACATAGCCCAGTGGTGACATAGCCCATTGGTGAAGTGCTTGTCTGATGAAGGATCAGTCTGGGATCATTCCTCGTTTGTGGGCTTATTGGGCTATTTCTCATTTCAACCAGTGCATGATGACTTGCATATCAAAATGCTAATAGTTTGTTTTATTGACACCACTAGAGCACATCGAGTTATTAATCATCAGCTACTGGATGTCAAGTATTTGATAATTCTAACATAGTCTTAGAGAGGAAAACTGCTACATTTTTCATTAGTAGCCAGGGATCTTTTATATGCACCGTCCCAGAGACAGGATAACACATACATGTATCAGTGGTGGTGCACTGGCTGGAATGAGAAATAATCTAAGGGGCCCATTGGCTGAAATCAAATCTAGACTGACCGCACATCAGGTGAGCACTTAACCACCAGGATACTTCCTGTCCCTGGTATATTAAAGGCTGTGGTATGTACTATCCTGTATGTAGGATGGTGCACATAAAAGATTATCTTGCTTCTAATGGAAAAATATAGTGAGTTTCCTCTCTTAAGACATACAGGTTACATGCATGTCTAAAATACCCAATTTTTAGCATCCAGTAGTCAGTGTGTGGGTCATAGGAACAAACCTTGGCAGAACCGTTGGTTTTTCTCTCATCCTAACCAGTGCCCCACAACTGATATGTCATGGTATGTGTTGTCCTGCCTATGGGAAAGTGCATATAAATGATCCCTTCCTCTTAAAGACTACATGCTAAAGTTATTGAATGTCTGACAACCAATAGCTAATGATTAATTAATCAATGTGCTCTAGTGGTGTCATCAAAAAAGAAAAAATCTTAGTTTTTTGGTGTTGTAGACATTAGGAACTTAATAAATGCTGCATTTGATTGAGTAATCTGGCTGTTCTTATCACTTGAAAGGGAGAAAATGTCTGTTTCAAGCATCAACACATTTTAAGCTAAGACTTGGCTGCTACTTACATGTAGTGTGTAACAAATCAGGGCTTTCTCTGGATGAGCAGAAAATGTCACCAAATTATCTATTAAATAAAAAAGAACAGTTATTTTCTAACAAAATATCAATAATGACATGAAATTATTTCATCATATTTAATTAAAGTTTGCCAACTGTTTTTAAAATTTGCAATTGGGGAATTTGGTGATTGGCAGAGCTAGCCCTGAACAAATGGTTATTTTTAGATTTGCACTTAAGAATTGTCACAATAATGATGACACAGGGTTTTCGTAAAAAATATTCTTGTGTAATGTGATATATTCCTCAGTATAGTTAGCTACAAAGTAGATACATTGCAAGGAAAAGCAACCATCAGACTGTTTTAATTGATATATTAATGGATTTGAGTTGACATTGTAGTTTATGAATTATAATACAGCCAATTGTTTATTGTATTTAAGCATACATTCTACTCGTTGTTTTTTAAATGTTTTTTCTTCTTCAGGAAATGGTTGCTTTGGACCAGAAGCTAGGTTTCATCAACAAGAGAATAAATGAGGCAGACAGCACACATTGGCGGGGGATGTTCAAGAGGAACCCCCTTTGGTGATACTGTTACACTCAATGGTGGGGGATGTTCAAGAATAACCCCTCTGGTGATACTGTCACACTCACTGGTGGGGAATGTTCAAGAAAAACCCCTCTGGTGATACTGTCACACTCACTGGTGGGGAATGTTCAAGAAAAATCCCTCTGGTGATACTGTTACACTCACTGGTGGGGATGTTTAAGAGAACCCCTCTGGTGATATTGGTGCATTCCTGGCTGGTCCAGGCTTGATGCTGACAGAGCTGAGATCATCATTTGAAGATTTCTGCCATGACACAGAAATCTGCATCCATGTTGTGAAAGGTGACCAGATCCCTGGCTATATTTCTCCTGTGAAGATGATTACATTAAATGCACTGACCTTAGATATTTCGCAATGTGACGTATATTTGGCTCTTAAACTTTTGTTACTGTTAAAATTGCACATATTTGTGATTTATTGTTTAGATATTCAGTTTGGACAATTCCAGTCTGTTTTTCTGATCATCCTGGTGAATTGCAAGTCAGATAGAGATTATGTTAAACAGAAAAAGTGTGTGTTTATGAAACTAGGGTCAGTGTGTTTAAGACAAGTTTGTTTGTCATTTATCAGTGTTGTGAGAACCCATGTTGTCAAAATTAATTGTAAGTCTTTTGTGGGGTGACTGATATTTATGTTACAGTCAATATTTAAAATCAGGTAATTTGTAAGGTGACTGATTTCATCAGACAGTTTATAAATTGTCTAAATATTTTAGTCATTTTACAAATTTATTGGAAAATCAGAATATTTATTTGACAGATTCACTGAAAAAGAATCTGGGGAAAGAAACTATGTTAACTTTACACATGATAATTTATAAGAATAAGAATCAAACAAATTATAATTAACCTACTGTAAACTGATTTAGCATAACATTGACTGTAACACATACACGGTACTAGTAACTGGTTCATGACTTGGGATAATTGGCTTGGTCCTGCCAATGATTAACTAATCATCATGGTTGGCATAAAGTCAGTATCCGATGATTTGGAATAATTGGCTTTATCCTGTGACTGATGAACCATTCATCATGGTTAGCATAAAGTCAGTATCCGATGATTTGGAATAATTGGCTTTATCCTGTGACTGATGAACCATTCATCATGGTTAGCATAAAGTCAGTATCTTATGGCATGGGATAATTGGCTTTATCCTGTGACTGATGAACCATTCATCATGGTTAGCATAAAGTCAGTATCCTATGGCATGGGATAATTGGCTTTATCCTGTGACTGATGAACCATTCATCATGGTTTGCATAAAGTCAGTATCCTATGATTTGGAATAATTGGCTTTATCCTGTGACTGATGAACCATTCATCATGGTTTGCATAAAGTCAGTATCCTATGGCTTGGAATAATTGGCTTTATCCTGTGACTGATGAACCATTCATCATGGTTAGCATAAAGTCAGTATCCTATGGCTTGGAATAATTGGTTTTATCCTGTGACTGATGAACCATTCATCATGGTTAGCATAAAGTCAGTATCCTATGGCATGGGATAATTGGCTTAGTCTTCTAAATGATTCATGGGTAGCATAAGCTTTTAAGTCAGTATTCTACGTCATTAACCAGATATTATTTTCATTCTGCAATTCGGTACGATAGAAGGGAAATGATATTTGTTAAGTTTTGATATGCAAATTTTGTTGCATCTAAGCTTTGTAGTCATTTAAAGTGTAATGTGCTATAAGATACATATTGTGATATTTGGTGTGAGGATATAGGTTATCTTCGATGTTTAAATATTTTCTGTTATTTCTTTTCATATTCTTCAGGGTGTGAACAAAACAAAGTTTTCTGAAAGATGATGTGAATTGGCGAAGCCGTTCTCACATAAGTTTGCAGATGATTTCTTTGACAATACGTATATTAAATTTGAATCAAACTTGCTAATAATATCACTAAAAATTCATACTTTATTTTGAATTATTTTTGGTCCATAAACAATAACGCCCAATAAGATAACTTGCCCATAGAAAATGACGTTCCCTGACGACATAATATTTTCATTCATCGAGAATGGAACAAACTCCCGTTGCAATGTTTGGACCAATGGGATGACATAGTGTAATCAATGTAACAGAAATTTTATTATTTTACGGTGAACAATTTTATAAAATATTTATGTTTTGTTGTATCAATTGACACAAAAATGTTTTTCTGTTTACTATATTGAAACTAACAATAATGATACGCAATATACTTGACAATTATCCATGTGTTTATTGGCCAAGAAAAACATTATTGGCTTTCAACCTGTCAGCATCTATTTCATTCAGCAGTATATTTAAAAGAGGTATTAAGTTACAAAAGAGTTCCATATTGTATTGTGATGCATACTTTTTTTTTGACAAACTGACTTTTCTCTGGCATGGCTATGGGCATCTGTCTCTTAAATGCCATTAAATAAAACAATATTTTTTTTTACTTTCTGTATCTTACAGAAATTAGACAAAAATATATTTTGTTGTCTGCAAAATACTTTATTAACAATCAACTTTTTCAAAAATATAGTATGTTTTACCGTGTGGTACTTTTTGAGAGGTAAATCCAAACATATACCAGTACCTGCATGTCACTTGTCATAGCATGAAGTTATACATGTTATATTATTTCTCTTACAACTCTCTACAGTTTGGTTTGTGTGTGTGTCTTTGATGCATAATGCAGTGTTTGTGCTGGGTGGATGTATAACTGTGTATGTGCTGTGTCCGTGTATAACTGTTTTGTTCTGGGTGGGTGTATAACTGTGTTTGTGCTGGGTGGGTGTATAACTGTGGATGTGCTGGGTGGGTGTATAACTGTGTTTGTGCTGGGT
>JAECMU010046289.1:1914-13955 GCA_016106625.1 Dracogyra subfuscus | reverse complement strand
CATCAGTCTGCTGGTGTTGCCGTCCATGTATGACCGTATGATGGGGATTTGTGTTGCCTTGCCAAGGGAGAAGACACACTAATACAGTTGAGGGAGAATACTTGATAACCCAGTCGATGATAACTCAGTCACACCGAGGTAAAGGGGTGTGTATTGTTTCCCAGTTGAAGCATCAGTCTGCTGGTGTTGCCTTCCATGTATGACCTTATCATGGGAGGTTTTCTGTCGCCTTGGACCACCCGAGATCTACTCACATAATCTGTATGCATGGATTATTATTACAAATATGATTTTACTGTTGGACTTGATGTAATGAACAGGTAATCAATGGATGGATTCCATGATGGATGGATGGATGGATGGATGGATGGATGGATGGATGGATGGATGGATGGATGGATGGATGGATGGATGAATGGATAGATGGATGGATACAAGATTGGATGAACAGAAAGACATCCGAATGCATGCATGCATGGATGGATGGATGGATGGATGGATGGAAGGATGGATGGATGGATGGATGGATGGATGGATGGATGGATTCAAGATTGGATGGACAGAAAGACAGACGGATGGATAGATGGATGGATGGATGGACGGACAGACTGACGGATGAATGGAAGGACAGACGGATGGACGGATTGATGGATGGACGGACTGATGGATGGACGGACGAACGGATATATGGATGTCCAAGATCCATTCACACAATCTGTAGGGATGGATTATTACATAAGATTTTACAGTTGGACTTGTTGTAATGAACAGGTAATGGATGTATGGATGGATAGACAGAAGGATGGACAGAAGGACGGACGGATGGATGGATGAGTAGGTTTCGGTTGTGTGGGTAGGTGAATGTATGGATATGTGGATGGATGGATGGACAGATTCAATGATGGATGGATGGATGGATGGATTCCATGTTGGATGGATGGATGGATGGATTCCATGATGGATGGATGGATGGATGGATGGATGGATGGATGGATGGATGGATGGATGTGGATGGATGAATGAATGAATGGATGAACTAGCCACTGTGCTATTCAGACAAGTCTGAGGTAACAGCAAACCTACATTTCTCCCTGTCCATTAATGTGATTTCGGAGGCACCCTCTGATAACAACAAACACTGTCCACATTCTAATTGCAGCCAACAGGTGAACATCCTAAACAATGCAATAAATTGCATGGCCAAGAAAGCATGGGCCCATTCTTTAGGAGCCCCATTAACAGGGCAAGAGTCACCATTAAGTATCACCTTTCTAAGCCCATTAACCAGCAAATAGGTAAACACAGGTCTTCCTTCCTCAATAAATGGTTCAGTAAGTAGTTAAGAAGGATTACATTTACTTCCAGATCAAAAATGGTGATCTGACGGGACAGGTGCTGGTCAGTGCCACACGTTGATAAATGAGGTCAGAGGTCAGAGGGCAGTAATCACACCCCAAGGATCAGACACCCAAGAGGTGAAAAATAATGTCTGTAAACTAAAAAAGTAAAATCACAATAGAGGGAACCCTGTATAAATAGTAGGTGGGATAAAACACAGTGGGCATGTCCTGGACAGAGAAACTGGCCGAGGTCAGTTTCTCTGTCCAGGCCACACATGTGCTACAACAGCTTGTTCTGAATGTGCACATTAAACAATCAGTCCAGTCCAACTGGCCTCGGTGGCGTTGTGGTTAGGCCATCGGTCTACAGGTTGGTAGGTACTGGGTTCAGATCCCAGTCGAGGCATGGGATTTTTAATCCAGATACCCACTCCAAACCCTAAGTGAATGCTCTGCAAGGCTCAATGGGTAGGTGTAAACCACTTGCACCAACCAGTGATCCATAACTGGTTCACCAAAGGCCATGGTTTGTGCTATCCTGCCTGTGGGAAGTGCAAATAAAAGATCCCTTGCTGCTAATCAGAAAGAGTAGTCCATAAAGTGGCGACAGTGGGTTTCCTCTCAAAATCTGTGTGGTCCTTAACCATATGTCTGATGCCATATAACCATAAATAAAATGTGTTGAGTGTGTCTCTTTCTTTCCAGTCTAGTTCTGTCTCTCTGTCTCTTTCTCTTCTTGCTCTCTCTTTATGTCTGTCTGTCTATCTCTTTGTGTATCGCTCTCTCTCTTTCTCTGTCCTCTTCCATCTCATTTCTTTCTCCTTGTCTCTTCTCTCTCCCTCTCTCTATCGCTCTCTCTCTTATCAAATGTCAAGGAACCATATATGTTAGACCTTAGTTTTAGGCCATCATTTATGACCATAATATTAGATTATTTTTGGAAATTTATATAAACTTTATCCATGACCCAGTTGCTCTCAATGTCACTTCTGTATGCTTGTGAAAACAATAACCCCTTTACCATTAGAATATGTTTATTTAGTTAGTCGAATTACTGACCTGTCTAACATCTGTTGTAAATTTTAGGTTTAAAACACTAATATGTTGGAGGTTCTCTTTACAGAACAAGGTACAGTCAAACTTTCCCACAGAAACTGCTTGGTACAGAAACACCTGGTAATTATTGTCAAGGTACAAAATAACCCACTTGTTATTCATCATGATAAAAGAAGTACTTCATAATTATTATAGAATAAAAAATACTTGGGAATAGTCAAAGTATACAGATATACAGTTATTCTTAGGGTACAAAAAATAAACAGTTAAAGTTTGTTTTGTTTAACGACACCACTGGAGCACATTGATTAAATAATCATCGGCTATTGGATGTCAAACATTTAATAATTCTGAGTTGTAGTCATCAGAGTAAACCCATTAAATTTTTTCTAATGCAGCAAAGGATCTTTTATATGCACTTACCCAGACAGGAAAACACATACAACGGCTTTTGTCCAGTTGTGGTGTACTGGTTGGAACGAGAAAAATCCCAACAGCTAAATGGATCCACCAAGGTGGTTCGATCCTGTGACACAAGCACCTCAAGCGAGCACACAACTGTAAATCCGGACCCACAAAAAATAAATGCTATCTGATAATATCAGAGTACAGTGCCAGATAACAGCTAAAAGATATTTGATGTCATGTCATAGGGTTTAACGTGCACATTCAGAGCAAGCTGTTGTAGCACACGCCTGTCATGGGCACAAGTGCTTGCGAAGCAACCTCTTTCGTCCAAGACAGAAAGTTCGGGGGTGGGGTGGGGTGAAGAGGGGACCACCTGCACTGACAGGTGCAAGGGAGCACCAACAGTCCGACCAAAATCGGTAGCAGGTGGGAGTGGGTGGTGGTGCTTTGGAATTTTGAATGGAGCATTAATAAGCCAAAGAGAAAATGGTGCGCAATTTGATTTGAGAAAATTTTGGTGCGAATTTTGAATGGTCAGTCTAAATTGTAAAAGGCAGTCGAGCTAGTATAGGTTTTCTTTCCATTGAGCAGAGTACCGGCCTCAGTGGCATCGTGGTTAGGCCATTGGTCTACAGGCTGGTAGATACTGGGTTTGGATCCCAGTTGACGCACGGTACCAACTCCAAACCCTGAGTGAGTACTCCGCAAGGCTCAATGGGTAGGTGTAAACCACTTGCACCGACCAGTGATCCATAACTGGTTCAACAAAGGCCATGGTTTGTGCTATCCTGCCTGTGGGAAGGGCAAATAAAAGATCTCTTGATGCCTATCATAAAATAGTACCAGGTTTCCTCAACCAAAAAACAGTGTCAGAATGACCACATGTTTGATGTCCGATACCCGAAGATAAAATAAAACATTGATGTGTTCTAGTGGTGTCGTTAAATACAACAAACTTTACTTCTTTTTTTCCATTGAGGAGAATCAAACCAGAAACCCACTATAAAACGGTCCAGTGCTTTACCAACTCAATTTAAAAAAAAATATCCAATAAGTCAATCAGTAGGAGAACTTTACTGGACTTGTAACTGTCAAAGTAATAAAATAAATTATTTATGATGATTGTCAAGAGTCTAGAAATTCAAAAACATCACAGTAACCTTTAATACAAAATTACTTGGCCATTGTTAGAGCACAATTAGTTTTTTGTATTATTATTATTACCGTATATTATTTTTAATTTTTTTTTTATTCATGCAACATTGTTTAGTGCAGACCACCAGCTCTTCCATCCACAAATGTGCAGTGTTTATTAAGTCAAATACGGTAATGTTACTTACAGGTCGACCAACTTCATCATTTTGCTGCCAGCCGCATTAAAAACATGGAGAGTATTTTAGCAAATTAATGTTTGGAATGACAACACGCATGTGATGAGGTTCACCACCAGTTTACTTTTTCTCAAAACAAAACCGGGCCCTCTCGTCTGGCGAAATCGTAGCTCGTTTTCCAATCAATCAGGCTTAATTATGGACCATTTGTGAGACCAACCCTGCCCGTCAATGGTATATTACTTTCTGTATAACTCTCTCACAGGGGTTATATTTTTATATAAAGATTATCAAATTATGGACCCGTTATAGAAGGTACTTCAACAAATTGCTTTTAATTCACAAGCCAAATGTGAAATGTTTGGAGAGACGGCAAATAATCTATGTGAATTAAAATTGTTAATAATTTCCCTATCTTCATTTATTTGTTCAGACACTGCAAATAATGCCACGTTTTCTAGACCCAGATAATCTGTCCGAAATTGAGCATCTATTATAATGACGCCAATCAATTTCTTGTAAGTTCATGACAATTCTTATGGATTTTTTTTTCTCGTAATAACACATCCCGAAAAGGATCTTTTCTTCATCAAGCCAATTGTAAATTAAATTATTACATGTCCAACATCTTCAATTCCAATTTGAATAGACTGGTTTTCGGAGACGTCTACACTACGTCTATTACTTGAACGTATTAATCCGACAAGAATGAAATGTTAAATTGGCTCCACTTAAAGACTGAATAACATTTAGAAATGCAATCATTTATTTAATACACATACATGAATAGTCTAAATGTAAGTTGATGGTTGTTTTTTATGAATCAATGAAGGGTGAATATGCATGGTAGTACAAAAGTTTATGCTATATGATTTTGCATTTTACCAAACTATTACTTGAAAATTATTTTCACAAAATATACCATAATCAAATTACCTAAAGTCTAATTCAATTAAATCACTTAATAAAATTTACTTACATGTATCTATTAGTATACACACACACACACACACACACACACACACATCTTTCACAATTACTATTTTGTCATTTAAAATTTTGTCTGTAATACCAGGGCTTCTAAATATTTTATAAAATCCACTAACCATGGGATCAGTGATTTTAAAAACTTATGAGCCACGATTAAAAATGCCCTAGCCTTACTTTACTTTAAGTTAATACAGTTTTACTAAATAATAGTAATAATCAGATATGTCACCTAAAGAGGGACACAGCTTAAAAACAGTAGTATTGGGGGCAGGATACACATATTTACAAAATAGACTCAACTGCAATGTTTGACAAACAAAAATTCACTAGCCATTGGGCATGGCAATAGTAATTATTTACTAGCCCAACAATGAATATCATTAGCCATGGGAGTGGGGCTACCATAATCTAGAAGTCCTGGATACCACACATGTATAGGATGTGGAGAATTGAAATAAGGTTAATAAAAATATACAATATGTGGTGTAGTGGTTAAGCCACTGACATAAAGCTGGTAGGTACTGTGTTCGCACCCCGGTACCAGCTCCGAACCCAGAGCGCGTTTTAACAACTTAATGGGTAAGTGTAAAGCCACTACACTTACTCCTTTATCACTAACCACTAGCAACTAACCACTAACTAATCACTAATCCACTGTCCTGGACAGACAGTCCAGATAGCTAGCTGAGGTGTGTGTGCCCAGGTCAGTGCGCTTGAACCTTAATTTGAAATAAGCATGAAAATAAGTAGAAATGAATTCATTTACACTATACTCAAACAGACACATATATGTGTGGTCATAGACGTTAATTACAATAATCCAGAGTACAGTCCAATTATATATTTCATAAATTAGTGGTTTTTTAATATTTAGTACCCGTAATAGTACATGTAATTACCCATTTACCAATTTTATTACTTTCAAATGTCTTGTGGTTTTTTGTGGCACTGACATGAATTAAAGTAGAGTAGAGTATACTTATAATGAATATGCTTACCGGTAGAATGAACTATTGCATAGAACAAACTGATCGTAAAGTTCCATTTTATCTCCCTATATATTAATAACCAACTTATGCAAATGTGTACAACGAACTACTGCTATAACAAACTAATTATCATGGTCTGTTCCCATTCGTTGTAAGCGTACTTTACTGTAGATGTATTTTACTCTTCTTTTTTTTTGGTACAGTATACATAAATAACAATGGCGGTTTATAGTGATTTTGACACTATTATTCCGTTCCCAATTCTGGTGTTTTGATATGGATTAGGGCCGATCACCAACTGACACAGACACCAGGCACACATAAAGAAACACCGATTACTGACGACCACAGTACAAGTCTGATTAAATATTTTATGAATAATGTACATAATGGTCCAAATGCTTTAATGTGTTTTTGATTCGCCATATTCATAGTCTTTTCAGTTGCAGACTACATCGTATAAGTAATTCTTTATTCTTGTATTATTATCGCCACTTATTGAGATGTCATCTCCTATATTCAAAGGAACCGTGTTTACAATCCAGGTCCCCCTAGCAAATTATTTCCATAGATGCAGAGTTTGACATGTCAAATGTGGGACCTACACACAAAGAAACACATGGTTATAATGGCCAACATCTTCTTTTTTTTTCTCTTTTTTTTCACATCAGCTTTCATTAAACAAAAAAATCATCAGAACAAATTATCTCTGACACTTCAATTAATCTAGAATAAATGTTAACAGGCGTGGCAATATGACATTTCCATGTCTAAACCCTTATTAACCCTTTTAAATTTCCACAAGAGGCTCCGTAAAGGTTGTCATCATTACCTATGTTTGGTTACCTTTATTTGTGAGAGAGGGTTTAAAATTCTTGTTGTACAATGAGGGCCCCTCTGGAGCTGATCTGTTTGAGTTCTTGTAAAAGCAGGATGGTATTTAAACAAGAATTAAACAAGGCTGGGAGAGTAAACATTTATCTTGTTATTTAAATTTTTGACACTTTCATTCAACAGGTCCAGAGGTGTTCCATTGAATTCCAAAAATAAACTGGTTATCAGGAACATGTTTACATGTTAACATATGCTTGCAAAGTACAGTTAAATACCAGTTAAGTTAAGGGAGATAAAAATGTACGTGTACTTCAAACAAGGTAGAGAAGAAGCACACACACACTACACACACCACACACACACTACACACATACCACACACACACCACACACCACAAACACACCACAAACACCACCCCCCCCACACACACACATCTCATTTGGATCTGAAAATAAAACCATGGCTCCATGAATAGTAGTACTGGTGGAAAACTATAACAGAAAGATCCGTTACTATTTGTTCCACAACTTGTGTAACACATGCTGTGGTATATACTGTCCTGTCTATGAGATGGTGCATATAAACATTTTATGATTATGGTAGAATCCTAAAACAAAATCCCCAGATTTAATGGAGGTGGGGAGTGGGGGTAAAGAAAAAAAGAACAAGGTTTAAAGTCCTAAATTGTCTAATTTCTGAATAACCATAATTTGTCTTACATATTTGTTTTAAAACAGCATGAGTACATTTTTATACATTATGCATTACAGTCCTATAAATTGCAAATAATGTGGGTAATTAAAACAAATACCTTCTACAAGCTTTTTCTAAACCTACCTATACCCATGATCATTTCTTAAGCACCTACAATCAAGTATACTGGCCTCGGTGGCATGGTGGTTAGACCATTGGTCTACAGGCTGGTAGGTACTGGGTTCGGATCCCAGTCGAGGCATGGGATTTTTAATCCAGATACCGATACCAAACCCTCAGTGAGTGCTCCACAAGGCTCAATGGATAGGTGTAAACCACTTGCACCAACCAGTGATCCATAACTGGTTCAACAAAGACCATGGTTTGTGCTATGCTGTCTGTGGGAAGCACAAATAAAAGATCCCTTGCTGGCAATCGGAAAGAGTAGCCTATGAAGTGGAAACAGCGGGTCTCCTCTCAAAATTGTGTATTTAGACATAACTGTGCTGTATACCACAAATAATATGGGTAGTTAAAACAAAATATTCCTTTCCACCACCAACCTCTTTCTAAACACCTACCCCTGATCATTTCTAGAACATCCCTAATTCATCTCAGCTATTTGTTTGAAAACAGCTTACCAAGAGTATGCATAGAGATTACTGTCTTATAAACTACAGACATTTTTCTTTCCCCAGCTAGAGATCTTCCACTACAGGTCTGATGAAAGGCAGGCAGACAGACAGAGAGAAAGAGACACACACAGAGAAAGAAAAAAGAGAGAGGGGAGGGCCTGCCATAAGTCAAAAATAAATAAACTGCGTAGGAGAAGCTCAAAGGAGACACACCACTGTTTTCACTGGGTTTTCAGCAGCACTGATGGTGTGATGAACTTTCTACTGGCCACTAGTGTCTTGCCACTCATCAAAACAAACATGTCAGACGCACACTTTCTGTGTCACAAATACACACTTCTGCTGTTTGCAGTTCGCAGCTGCAGCTTAAAAATGAAAACACATTAACAATCGAAAACAAACGTACCATGCTGAGAGTGTCAGACCCATCCATGGAGGAGTGGATGGGATGGGCAAGGATTTCCACCTGAGCCATCAAGATTACAAGACCTTATGTAAGACTTGTCAAGTCTGGATGGTCTGAAGGCTCAGAAGTGAAGAGTACATGATATGATGTTTACTTAGAAAATTTGTTTCTAATTTTCATTATTCATACTTACCTAGTACTAGCACAACAACAATTCTATACAACCCTGAGTCATAACCTACACTGCAGAATTATCTCCCCCTTGCCGGATGTATAATGTACACCTGCACATGGGCAGACCGTATATCCTTGTTTTTGATTCTGCAGTCCTACATTGCAGTTGTGTTCATGGTAGCTCATAGTTCAAAGTAAGTTAAATAAGACTAATTTCATTTAAGTCAGGGCCCATATTTTCGAAGCAATGGTAGCCTAAGAAATTGTAAAACCATTGTAAGCTATGATGCCACTATTGAGTGTGCTGTAGTGATGTTACAACCTACAATGATTTTACAATTTTGTAGGCAAAGATTGCAATTTCGTAGGCTAAGATTGCTCTGTATACAGTTCAAATCTGGACTCATACCAGAGTTCAGAATTCAAGAGTATGGACTCAAGACTACATACAGTTCAAGTCTGGACGCAAAGATTCAGAATTCAAGAGTATGGAATCAAACTGTATACAGTTGATGTCTGGATTCATACCAAAGGTTCAGAATTCAAAAATATGGATTTAGACTACATACAGTTCAAGTCTGGATTCCAAAGTTCAGAATTCAAGAGTAGGAACCCAGACTGCATAAAGTTTGTTTGGAGTTGAGTTTCTGAGCAAAAATGAAGAAAATGTAATGTTTATTTGATGACAGAGGCACTCCAACAAATTGTTGCTATCAGGTGTCAAAACATATGCTAATTGTGACATTTGGTAAAAATAACAAACTGATGCCAACTGTATTTATAAAGCCACACACACGTTTGTTACTTCTTCTAACATGAAGTAACAAGACACTATTTGAAGGAAAGTGATGGAACCTTTGTTAAATGACACCAGCTTAGAATATGTTTATGCTATGGATATTTGGTGTCTTAACATAGTAATTTTGACACTTAGTTTTAAGACACCGACAACAAGGAATCATGCTGGCCCATATCTCAGTCTTTGATAACCTATTCAAGCAGCATTACATGTAGGTAGATTGGGAAATGATCCAGTGGGGGTCACGAGGGAGACTAATTCTACACTTCAGGCCTCACTATGAAATACATAAGGGAAGTACTTCATTGCTTGGCTACCCTTACTTAGATTATAATGAGCCATTTAAAATATGCAGAGCTTAGATGCAAAACTCTCCATAAACCATTTTGGTGCAAACTGAGTTAACATGCAGTCTTGGTAGCTAGTTGGTATTAAAATCAATTAATTTTTAAAATTTTGCTCAATATTTCAGTTTATCATTCTTTATCCATATTTGCGTTTTTGCTGTGATTTCATTTTATTAGATAGTTTCAAGAAAAAATGCTCATTTACTCAAAACAGAGAAAATGGCTATGGAGTGTTTTACATCTAAGCTCTTCATATTACCATATTAAGCAATGATAGTTAATAATTTTGTAGGGATGTTTTTAATTCACATTATAAATGGAGTTAAAAATTTCTCTTTGAAATGGCCTTAGGTGAGTTATGGGGAGCCATGGGGACATCTTCACCTATAGTCCGTTCCACAGGGAACGCCTTTTTAAAATACTATGAAGTTATTTATTTCTTAGCCGAATGATTTGTAAATGGCATACAAAAATAGTATTTTTTGCTATTTCTAAAACACTTTTACTTTTCTTCTTATCAGTATATTAAACCAAACTGAAAGTATTTACAAAAAATATTTTCAATTTTTACAGAATGATGGGACGGACAGTAGGAAGGAAGGAAATGTTTTATTTAACGATGCACTCAACACATTTTATTTATGGTTATATGGCCTCAGACATATGGCTAAGCACCACACAGATACTGAGAGAGGAAAACCACTGTCACCACTTCATGGGCTACTCTTTTCGATTAGCATCAAGGGATCTTTTATATGCACCATCTCATAGACAGGATAGCACATACCACGGCCTTTGATGTACTAGTCATGGTGCACTGACTGGAGCAAGAAATAGTGCAATGGGCCCACTGACAGGGATTGATCCCAAACTGATAGCACATCAAGCAAGCACTGTACCACTGGGCTACACCTTGCCCTGGGACTGACTATAGATGAATAACTCCGGTGTACCCAAAATAAACCTTCAACCCAATACTGAAAACACTTTGTTTATTGTTTTTATTCATTTATTTCTGAACTGTTACTAACTTGTATATGTAAGTATAATATGTAATGGAAAAATAAAACTGTTATAAAATAACATTGTCACTACAAAATGTAACTCACTTTGCTAAATTTGTCTAAAAATAGCATCAAAGTCCTATTTCTGTGTATAGGGGACAATGTGGTTTTAAGATAAAACTGTATTATTGAATGTTTAGGTATCGCAGCACTGAGACACGGTTGAAGATTAATTCTACACATCTGTATCCTAATCTACAGGAAGATAAAAACCATTAACAGTAAAACTGACAGATCGCAATTAGATCAGGAAACAGGCACATAAAACTAACCCGCCACCACAGGCACCAATTGGCTGTGGTGGCAAGATTTCACCACAAAAAAAATCTGGCAGGCATAAATTATGCTTTGTCTTCCCTACCAAGATAGTAGCACTGTTGATAAAACAAACCCGCAGGAATCAAAGTGGGGAAGGGGTAGAGGGGGGCAGTTTCCCACTTGACGAAAATGTATGTTTTTTGCCCTACTTTATATAAATAAAGATACAAATCTGGCTTGTGCCCCCCCCCTCCACTAGAGACTGTGCCCCCCTCCACTAGAGCTTCTGCCCCCCTATCCACTAGAAATTGTCTCCCTTAACTAGACATTGTCTCCCTCCACTAGTCATTGTTTCCCTCCACTAGAGATTGTGCTCCCTCCACTAGAGAATGTGCTCTCCTCCACTAGAGATTGTGCCCCCTCCACTAGAGAATGTGCTCTTCTCCACTAGATGATGTGCCCCTTACACTAGATATTGTGCCCCCCTCCACTAGAGACTGGTCCCTATTCCACTAGAGATTGCGTCCCCTCCACTAGAAACTGTGCCCCTTCCAATAGAAACTGTGCCCCTTGCTGCTAATTGGAAAGAGTAGTCCATGAAGTGGTGACATCAGGTTTCCTCTCAAAACCATGTCTGACACCATATAACTGTAAATAAAATGTGTTGAGTGCATCATTAAATAAAGCATTTTTTTCTTTCTTTCTTTCCACTAGAAA
>JAECMU010046287.1:0-10666 GCA_016106625.1 Dracogyra subfuscus | reverse complement strand
AAAAAAAAAAAAAACAGTTTACTATCGGCGAATCCGGAATAGACCAGAGCATCCCAAATGTATAACTTGCAAACAAACTAATTCATCAAACGACGTTACGATACATTTTTTTCTTCTTCTTATTTTTTTTTTGGAAAGTCCTCAGCACTTTGATTTGAGACGAACAAAATGTATTAATAATGCATAGTAATAATATTAAAAAACATTTGAGAGGAAATATAATTGAAATAATATTAATAGCATGTATGTGCATTAAAATAATTAAACTATTTCATAACATGAAACCCTGTTACTTTTTTTATTTGCAACCAATAAACTAATAAATGTAAAAAAAAAGGATTTAATATCAGTTTAGAACTTACCATGACCGCATGAAGGCTTTCATCACAAACGTCTACTTCTATTCCTGATATAATTAATACTCAACAGACAGTGAAACCCGTCTAAACCAGACACCATCGGGACCAAATAAATGTCCGGTTAAAAAAGGTATCATGTTTAGAGAGGTTAAGTTCTGTACGGATTTTTAAAAGGGACCGCGAAAAGTGTCCGTATTTTAGGGAAATCCGGTTTACAGAGGGTTCGGTTTTTAGAGGTTTCATTTTATCTTTACATACTAGTCTTTAAAGAAAAAAATATTTTATTCAACGACGCACTCAACACATTTTATTTACGGTTATATGGCGTCAGACATAATGGTTAAGGACCACACAGATTTTGAGAGGAAACCCGCTGTCGCGACTTCATGGGCAACTCTTTCCGATTAGCAGCAAGGGATATTTTATTTCCATACAGGATAGCACAAACCATGGCCTTTGTTGAACCAGTTATGGATAATTGGTCGGAGCACTCACTTAGGGTTTGGAGTCTCTGGATTAAAAATCCTATGCCTCGACTTGGATGCGAACCCAATACCTACCAGCCTGTAGACTGATGGCCTAACCACAACGCCATCGGGGCCGGTACTACTAGTATTTAAGTGCATATATAAACTGCACAGTAAATTAGATTATGTTTCTCTGATAAACGTCATAGTACTGTACTATTTCCTCAATGGTTTGTACATAATATATGTGTACACGCATGCACACGTACAATACATATATATAAACATGGCTTCTAAATTTGTTATTTGGCGTCTAAAAAATAGACGTAGGCTGAAAATTGCATGTACTAAAAAACCAAGCGTGGTATTTTATTTATTACAGGAATGATTAATCAATGCTCTTGGACTGTTATGTGTGTTCAACGACATTTAATGCACATTATTGCTTAAAATCAACAAGTATATTGGTATATTTTATTAATAAAACGGTAAACATGTGACTCCTATTACATCTAACCGGCGCAACCATTTTGTTCCATCCTACTGATTGCGCCATCTGGTGAGCAGGTTCTTAATTAACACTTAACTTCCTTCAAACGCGAGGTATAACAAATTCATGTATTTAAAATCACCTCAGTTTTTTTTAAACGGTATTTAGTTTGCATTAATTAACTGATGCCATAAAGCAAGTTTGACATTGTAATGAGATGCATAGTTTATGATCAGTCAGTACATAAATGTGAACAAAAATGATTACATTCGCATCAGTATATGGTGGGACGGGGCGTAGTGCTGTGGTACAGCATTCGCTTCATGTTCAGTCGGTTTGGGATCGATCCCCGTTGGTAGACCCATTTGGCTATTTCTCATTCTATATAACCAAAAATAAAATGTGTTGAGTGCGTCGTTAAATGAAACATTTCCTTCCTTATTTCTTTGCATCACTATACTAGAGATAACATATATAACTCTATAATCAAATTATTTCATTTGTAAACGAATGTCTAAGTATATCCAACGCTGCGGTATCTGCTATCCGGCTTGTGGGATGGTGCATATAAAAGACCCCTTGCAACTAATGCTAAAGTGTAGCCGGTTTCCTCACTCCGACTATTTGTCAAAATTACCAAAATGCTTTACATCGAATAGCTGATGATTAATAACCAATGAGCTCAAGTGGTGACGTTAAACAAAACAAACTTCTTATTTTTTTTTAATCCGTAGCTCCGCCAGAACGCAATAGAAAAAAAAAAAGAGTCCATTTTAGTTTAAACATGACTGGGGTGTTTTTATTTAGCTAGAAAAGACCAGGCATTGTTTTCCTTTTTTCTTTTAAATTGCAATCTCCCCTATCAAGGAACTTAGGCGTAGAAAATGAATTTAAACGAATCTGGATAACGTTTATTTATATAAGCATCATTACCAAACAGCTATATAGGTTTATAAACGAATCACTGCGCATTTCCCCATACATTATAACTGATTTTACGGGTGGAATGATGAAAATGCAAGGTATAAAGGCGTCAGATTAGCACATTTTGTCCGAATATTTCTATCGTTTTTTACCCGAAAATCAGGATTCACTCCAGAACTAGGGAATAGCTGTCCCACTGTCCCTATCTCGTACGCTTTATGACAAGAAACGTTGGGCTAACGACGGCCTTACTGTAGTATTGTGACGTACACAAGGTACAATAGTGCACAATAATGTGATATCGATGTTTTCGTATCCTGTTCATTGTGAATGGCACTAGTTAATTCCTTTCAATCTCATTACAATTAGCTCCACTACTACATGTGGATCTAACAGCAGTCTGTTGGAGCTCGTGTCCAGTTGACGTTTCATTCGACCAATCAAAACTTTACTTGCAAAATCATGCCAGTGTTTTGAAAAGAATTAGAACACATTCAGGATTCTGTCGAGAGTATACGAAATGATTCGGGTGAATTACGAAATATGCCAGAAACTAATTTCAATATAACATTTTATATAAAATTCATTTCAAGACGAAAAACAAAACCGTAATGGTGTAGCCATAAAATCTGATTATACCAGTATACAATCCAGAGTTTATTATTACACTTTTCCGCCTTTTTAAAAATTATTATTCCCCCCCNCCCCCAATGTTGAAATAGATCAACAAGTTCGCCTATTGTATACTAGTCTTTGCCGATAATTTAAGAATTTGTATGCTCCCGAATAACGCTATAAAAGGCGAAGTGTAATTGGTCGATATTTAAATTGTTATTTATAGATGAAATGTCACATGGACATGGGATTCCACGCAATGCTGTTAGATCTACTGGCATATACCGGTAGAGCTAATTTTAATTAGACTGAATTCATTTACACTTATTTTCGTGCTTATATCCAATCAAGGTTCAATCTCGCTGTCCAGAATACACGCCGCAGCTATCGGGTTAGTGGTGGGTTAGTGGTTAGTGCTCAAAGTCGGTGTAGTGACCTTGCACATAACCACTGAGTCATTAAACTTACTCCAAGTGAGAGCCGGTACCGGGAGGCGAACCCAGTACCTACCAGTCCAATGGTGGCTTAACCCCTACATCGCAGAAGAACTAATGCAGTCAACCCGCCGTTACACACGAGAAATATGAACGCTTGCTTTGATACGTAATTTATCGGTCTCTGGTTTGTGCTTGGTGAACTCCAGGTAATTCGTAACGGTATCAAGCATCTCTTTGTATTTGACGTCATCCGGGTGATTCCGCTTCGTTTGTTCAAACTCGTTAATAATCTTCTCCGTCTGTAGAGCTAAAAGATTGAAAAAAACCCAAATCAATTAGTATCAGGTTCACTATTATTGACGTGTTTGATTACATTATAAGCTAAATTAATTCAAGTTTAGAAATTTAGAGAGAGAGAGAGAGAGAGAGAGAGAGAGAGAGAGAGAGAGAGAGAGAGAGAGAGAGAGAGAGAGAGAGAGAGAGAGAGACAGAGACAGAGACAGAGAGACAGAGACAGAGAGACAGAGACAGAGACAGACAGAGACAGACAGACAAACAGATAGATAGATAGATCTACCTTGTAAAGTCGGAAGATTAGTTCGATAAATGGGCTCCGTTTTCCTCAGTGGTTTCAACACTCTGAAATGTCTGAGTTCAAAGCTGATCTCCTGCATGAGGATGCGTGCTCGGGTGGACACCTCGAGAGCGCTGTCGGACGTCTCCTGCGACTGCCTGCTGCCCGGCTGTCTGCGAAACTGGCGCTGAGCAGACACAAGGTCACTGTGTGATGCCCTTGAGCTTGGCATCACACTGGTAGATGATCTGGAGAGGGACATCACGGATGATCTGGTGGTTTTCCGAGAAGTCGAGATTCGCTCAGCAGTCGCCATCTGGCCGCTGTGTTCGGACTCAGTCTCCGTGTACGTTTATTCCATCACAACTGAAATAAATTTTTGTTTGTGAAAGAAAGAAACAAATGATTTATTTAACGACGCACTCAACACAGTTTTGTCAGTATTATTGTATCTGCCAGTTTCAATAGCTAGATTGTGTACATTGGACTACGTTCAACATCCTTTCGAGTGAAATACTAGAGCGACTTGTGTTTGAAGATAACCTCAAAGAAAGAAAGAAAGAAAGAAAGAAATGTTTTATTTAACGACGCACTCAACACATTTTATTTACGGTTATATGGCGTCAGACATATGGTTAAGGACCACACAGATTTTGAGAGGAAACCCTCTGTCGCCACTTCATGGGTTACTCTTTCCGATTAGCAGCAAGGGATCTTTTATTTGCGCTTCCCACAGGCAGGATTACACAAATCATGGCCTTTGTTGAACCAGTTGTGGATCACTGGTCGGTGCAGGTGGTTTACACCTGCCCATTGAGCCTTTGCGGAGCACTCACTCAGGGTTTGGAGTCGGTATTTGGATTAAAAATCCAATGCCTCGACTGGGATCCGAACCCAGTATCTAACAGCCTGTTGACCGATGGCCTAACCACGACGCCACCGAGGCCGGTATTTTTGTTTGTGTGTATGTAAGAAAAATAGCATATCTTGCATGTGAGATCATCTTTACCATTGTCCTGAAAGTGACAGAACCTATACTCCGTCCCATCATTTTATTAAAATGTTTTTTGCACATAATTTCAGTTTGGTTTAACTAAGAAGAAAAGTAAAAGTGTTTTAAAAAACAGAGAAACCCTACTATTTGTGTGTGTACGTTACAAATCAATCAGCTCAGAAATAAATAACTTGTAGTAAATTTTAGTAAAGGCGTTCCGTGTGGGACGGACTAGTTTTCAAACACTACGGCGCAATTTTCACTGATAGACATTACTGAGATTTTAGGGTTGTGTTTTTTTTTAGATTTTTTTTTTCATTTCTGTACATCCACTATGTTTTTGGTCATCGTAATGTGTCTAAAGTTTGTTTTGTTTAACGACACCAATAGATCACATTAATTATTAATCATCGGCTATTGGATGTCAAGCATTTGGTAATATATCTAACAAGTAGTCGTCAGAGAAAACCCGCTACATATTTTATATAGAGAGGAAACTCACTACATTTTTCCATTAATAGCAAGGGATCTTTTATATTAACCATCCCACATACAGGATAGCACATACCACGACCTTTGATATACCAGTCGCTGTGCACTTGCAGAAATAGCAAAATGTGCCCATCGACGGGGATCGATCCGAAACCGACCAGGCATCAAGCGATCGTTTTACCACTGGGCTACGTGTTCTCCCCCTTGCCCGAATGTGTTTAATACAGCAAATTGATTTTCCATACTTTTAAAAACGCACATACCAGTAACCAGGCCCGTACGCGGGATTTTTAATGGGTGGGTGCGAATTGCTCGTGATGGGACCTCAACACAAAAATAATCCCTTAAAAAAAAAAACAGCAACTATTACGCAACGTTATTTAAATTTAATAGAGAAAAGTGGACTTTTAGTAATTTGGGGAGGTGCGTACACACCCGTCGCACCCCTTTGCGTACGGGCCTGCATACCTCTGAGAAGTAATGGTATTTTTACGTTTAAACGTCACAGACATACGTTTTAACGTCACAAACATACATTTTACTCCCCTGTACTTAACATGGGTTGTAACCTAGATAAAAATACTTTAAAACGTTAATATTTCCAAGAACACATCAGCATTTAATATATATATCAAACAAACAAAAAACGACGACTGTTTTAAGTATGCCTTCTGGAGAAATGAATTTCGTTGTTGACATATGTTCTTGTTTAATTTTGTTACATTTATATTGACATTTCATCATTCTGCGAGACATTTCTTGACATTTAAGGTTCTTAAAAGCATTTGTTTTGGGAGTCTTGTTTGACAGATCTTTTTTTCCCATTAAAATTTAATGTACCTTTAAGAACTGACTGATAACAAGGTATACAATAAAACATCCGATCTGTGTACTATATTACAAGATCAAGGTTGTATTTCCAGGCCGACCAACTTTCCGGAATTTTCAGAAAAATCCGGAATTTTCATCACGTATTCGGAATTCCGGAATTGATGCCAACTATCCTGATTTTTTTCAAATTCACTCGATTGTTTTGTTAGGCAACTAATTATTACATTTTACATTCTTAGAATTAAATATCTTTATTACTCATTTCAACCTGAGTTCCGTTTTGTTTAGTTTTGTTACGTAGTTTTATAAACTGAATACGTAAATCGCACACAAAAATAACTTGTTAAAAATAATGTTCAATGTTGCCGACTTTTCAAAATTCATCGCTGTCAAACATAAAGGACAATAAACAGAAAATTCTTTTTTACGCCATTCAGGTAATTGATGCAGACTTTGTGTCTACAACCGAATACTGCAGACGGCTGCCTATCACTAGCTGGTCATGTGAAAGGAGATCATTTGACCAACTGTATGAATAGCTGCAAAAACAACAACATTGCTTTTACATTTTTTGGGTGCCCCTAAGTAAAACATATCCCCCTATTAACAAAACCTCCTGTGGCTTAAGCCCAACGTCCTAATCACCTGTTACCCCTACCTTGAGGGCTAATTAATATATTTAAAACAAGTTTTGAAATATTGTTTATATTTAGGACTGCCCGTTCTAAATTTGCGTTACAAATTGTTAGTTGTTTGCTGTATATTAAATATTGTTTGGAAAAATAACGCACAAAATTATTCATTGTAAAGTCCTTTTTCCCTATTTGTTTAAATATCAAAATTGCCTCAGTAATTGTTCTGTCCCAGGTTGGACTACTGGCATCCGGTGGCCGAACCTGGGATAGACATGCTCGAAACCTTCGTGGTATAGGAGCATGTAAATACTTTATTGATTGATTAATTGCTTTTACCTTTGCGATTTGAGATTGACAATAAACACAGTTCTTGTAAACTTATACACAAATTAAATTAATTGATATGAACATGATAGATGACTGTATACAATTACATGTGCAGTAAAGATGACAAACCTACGTAAATAGGGAAGCCATATATGAACATTGTATTTCTTCTTTTTTAATACTCGAATACCCGTAGGTTATATATTAATTTTAAAGACATTTTAAATATCAAAGACTTATGATTCTGCGGGGACGACATCGGTTCTATGGCGATGCATGCAAGTTTGCACCATGGGTGAAAATAAGAAAATAGAACAGATGAACGCTACGATGGTACAAAAACAAAAGAAACCGGATCGACAGTTGTCTTCTTTCCACTGGGTTTCACATGCAAAATTTGACTAAATAATGGTTGGCCACCACTAAGCTATGACGCATCCATGACATTAATAAACCTACCGGTGTTATGTTATTCAAGTAAGTTTTTCGTTACATTGGCACCCCAAAGGTAATGTAAGCGTAATGCAGAACGGCAGCCATTCTTAATGTGGGTAGTGGTTTCGTCCCGAACCAGTTCGCCACAAATCAGTTCGACCCCACTCCAGGCATATGATGTAATAGTGCAAATTTGGCAATGTAGGCCTACCTACATAAAAATAACATTGGTCCCAAGTTTGTCACTTTATTACCAATCTGTAGGTAGGAGTCTTAAACTGTAAGACAATATTTGCTAATAAAGTGGGTTTTTATGGGGCTTTTTTGTGAACTTGTTGATGATTTTTGGTGGGAGAGGGTCTTTTTATGAAGTTCCAATTCACATATAATAATTATATACTCATTTGTATTGTTATTTTGCAAATGTATGTCAAACATTACATTTTTCGTGCTGTTTAAAATTACTTTCATGAAAATGACGTTTTCGCGCACTTTAAATTATTGTTTTGTAAAGGGCGATCGCGCTCATAAAAATGAAAATATCAGAACATTTCGGAAACATATTTCCATTAGGTTTGTCGCCCTGTATTTCAGTATAATGCAAAAGTGGGCGGGGAAAGTCAAGGTGTATTCACTCGGCGGCGGCGTGCTTAGCCATCGGACTACAGACTGGTAGTAGCCCGAGTACTCTGACTGTAAGAGAGCTAGACGGACATTTTGACAGTTATACGCTCTCATTATAGTCAAAGATCAACCTATGTCTTGTTTTGGCAAATCGTGACCACTAAACGGTTGACAAAGATTCCCGCTCTAATACCACAACAATCCTATGTTTGACATCAAATACCTTTACATCGACCATTTTCGAGTTAACAGATACAAAATAAAAATCCACATATTAATCACTAATACACATACTACAAAAAGAAATACAACAGCACCCACATTCTGCCGCCATTCGTGCCGCTCCGTGTAACAATGACAAAGTTAGGCGTCTATTTTGAGACGTAGATCACGTGATCGCCCACTGGGCTGATACCGCTTTATGCAGCAGTTACAGGGGCCGTCTCATACTAAGCGACGTTACCGCATGGAAGAGTTGGCTAGCAGTCATTTGTGGCCCATACAGGAAAGTTTTGCGTCCAGCCCGTCTGGTAGAGCAATTTACGCAGTCCTAATGAGCGGGCAGCATGGCCCAGTGGTACAGTTCCCGCCTGATGTGTGGTCGGTCTAGGATCGACCCCCGTCAGCTAACCACTGGGGTTTTTTTCTCAACATAACCATATGTCCGACGCCGATATAACCGTAATTATAATGTGTTGAGTGCGTCGTTAAAAAAAAAAAGTCCTAATGATCTCGAAGCTAGAAGGCGCTGTTGCAACCCCTAATGTAATAGGCTAACGGTAGTTACATTATGCGTTGCGCATGCAGTGCCATCGCAAACCCTAATGTAATATACTTTTTCTATTCATCATTTTTGTTACCAAAACTGATTTCAATCATTAAATATAATGATTTTAAGATAATTAAACCTTATTTCAGATCGTAGAAACATTTTTTCTTTGACTTATAAAACCGACAATTACATTATGCGTTGCACTTGCATTGCAGTCGCAACCCCTAATGTAATACACTTTTTCTATGCATTATTTTTGGAAACAAAACTTACTTCAATCATTATGTGTAACGATTTCAAGATAGTTAAACCTTATTTTAGATTGCAGAAACATTTTTTCTTTGACTTATAAAACCGACAATTACATTATGCGTTGCACTTGCATTGCAGTCGCAATTCCCCTAATGTAATATACTTTTTTGGTTCATTAATTTTGGAGACAAAGCGTACTTCAATCATTATATATAATGATATTAAGATAATTAAACCTTATTTTAGAGAGTAAAGTATTTCTTCGTTGACTTATAAAAACGACAGTTACATTATGCGTTGCACTTGAATTGCAGTCGGAACCCCTAATGTAATCGGTTAACGATTATTACATTATGCGTTGCACTTGCATTGCAGTCGCAACCCCTAATGTAATATACCTTT
Source organism: Dracogyra subfuscus (assembly GCA_016106625.1). NCBI lineage: Eukaryota > Metazoa > Mollusca > Gastropoda > Neomphalida > Peltospiridae > Dracogyra > Dracogyra subfuscus. Next base: position 1,036 of record JAECMU010046287.1, on the reverse strand, counting down.
TTGGTTCATTATTTTTGGTGACAAAACTTACTTCAGTCATTATATGTAATGATTTTGAGATAATTAAACCTTATTTAGATCGTAGAAATATTTCTTCTTTGACTTATAAAACCGACAATTACATTATACGTTGCACTTGCATTGCAGTCGCAACCCCTAATGTAATATACTTTTTTTGTTCATTATTTTTGGTAACAAAACTTAATTCAATCATTATATGTAATGATTTTGAGATAATTAAACCTTATTTTAGATCGTAGAAATAGTTCTTCTTTGACTTATAAAACCGACAATTACATTATGCGTTGCACTTGCATTGCAGTCGCAACCCCTAATGTAATATACTTTTTTTGTTCATTATTTTTAGTGACAAAACATATTTGAATAATTAAATATAATGATTTTAAGATAATTAAACCTTATTTTAGATAGTAGAAACATTTATTATTTCATGCATAAAGACGTCAATTACAATATGTGTTGCACAATATTGAATTGTAAAATCAATGTTTAGTATACAAACACTTAATATAATTAAATTTTGAATAATTATGGTAAACATGTTTTGTCTTACAGAACGTTAATTAGGATAAGATTAGCAACCACCGTTGTAACTGACTTGTCTCATTTATTATTGTTGTTAACAAATATTCGTTTAATTATTATTAACGGTGTTTCCTAGATGATTAAAATATATTTACGGTGTTAAAATATTGCTTCTTTTGCATTTCATATTCAATGTTATTTTTATTAACAACTCGTCACTGCAGTTTATATACATTATCGTTGACTGCATACATATAATCGTGGACCACAGCGAGGAAGGAACACTGCTGCTGCCATAAAATAGGCCACTCCATTCAAAAATCAAGAAAGGATCTTCTATATGCACTTTCACATAGGACAGTATATACCATGTACTTTTGTGGAACAAACGATGGACACTGGTTGTAACGGAGAAATCTCAATTTAGTCTACAATCACAGAGAGGGCAATATGGAGGCAGTACAGATACTGACAGAGAGACTGAGATAGA
>JAECMU010046281.1:2224-15171 GCA_016106625.1 Dracogyra subfuscus | reverse complement strand
ATATACATATAGTTTCGAATTCAAAACAGGGAAAGGTGGGGGTTTTATTAGCATTAATTCATTCCTAATTTTGTTTTTGGTACACACTCACACAACCTGTTAATATTACACCTCCTCGATCTCCTGTTACTAAGAGCAAGCAGTCGTATGCAAAAGAGCAAATTCAGCCCGAATAGACAATAATTAATTGGACATTCTATTAAAAAGTGGAAAATACAACATACATTTATATTTAAACAAGTGACGGTTATTTGGCTATTTGTTTGTCGGTAGACTGATTGTTCTATTGTATATCTATATGCGATTTCTTTTTTAAAATTTGTTAAGTTAAGATTTGATTTTTGTACTTGGCATTTAGAAATGTGAAATTTTGCAAATGACAATAACAAATCAAATGCTGCCTCTGTTGTTACATATTTTTTAACACCTAGAACAATCAGTTGTTCAGAGAGATTCTTCTTATTTGCACGAGTAGTTTGACTTAATCCACTGCATAAACTTTGATCAAATTGTTTTGACAATTTTATAGTTCCATAACAGATGTGACAAAGTTTCCCTTTGTCCAAATCAAAATGTACACATTCTATATAAAAAGGTGTTAGTTGTTAATATTCTATTTAATTCTGTATTGGAAGTACCGGAGCCTAGTTTCAAGAGTTATTTTAAAATGTTTTACAAAAATGTTAGACCACTTGAGTTCAGTTCCAAATTGAATTTCCCATTTTATTTTATCCTTATTACCAATCGCTGATGATTCCAAAACATAATAATATGGTTTTGTGCCTTTCTTCACAGAAAGCAGTTTACGTAAAACTGGAGTATCATATACAGATATAATTGTGTGTTCAAATTAAAATTCTCAAAATATTGTTTACAAACATGAACTCCAGAAAATTAATGGAAATTATATTATTCACTTTGCATACCAGACATTGCTATGGTAAAACACAAGCAAAGGAAATTACCTATTTACACCCTAAACATTTTCAGTTTTCAAATGTGTGACTCTTCGTTTTCTTTGGATGAGATACCAAACAGAAATATTCATCACGTGACCTAACTTGGGATATAATATCAGACATTGAATCAAGCCTTTGCAGAGCCAGACTACTTGGTGATATGGGTTTATAAATGAGTGTAGTAGGCCTAAATAAACTTGAATTGACTGGTGAGTTAAGTAAGCCTAAGTAAATGTGAATTAACTGGCGGTTTTTTTTTCTCACATCTGGTTATGTGAAAAAGAAAGAAAATCTATCACGGAAACTACATACTTTGTGGCCTGTGTATCAAAGAGGTGACGGACAGCGTAAATCTGTCGGAAGAGTTCAGCGTTCGGCCAGTATACGTCACAGATACCGGCTTCGACGTAACACTCGTCCCAGGAGTCAAACGCAAAATGGGACAGCGCGTGACAGTCGACAGAAGATTGTGTGTACTTCGTCATCAGTTTCCGTGTTAAACACTGGGATGTTTGATTTATCCATCGTTTTCCCTAAAATAAAATATATGCAGTAATTATAAAATAGCATTTAATATTAACGCACTATTTTTCTTTACTCTTTATAAAATATACGGACTATAATTCGAAACTAAAACGTATCTCTGCAAAGTGAGTTTGGCAAAATAGTGGTTGATTCCATGAGTTTGAATACAATGCCTCCTCAACAGCCACTCCCGAGGAGATCCTTTACTGGACAATGTATCTTCCTCGTGTCGCTCAAAGAGGACTGCCACTTACAGACTAGTTTACTAGATGTTACAAATACTAGACAAGTGTCATATGATGCCAGCACCTGGGGATGGAGACGCTTATACATCAAGTCGCATTAATGTCGTGTGTGTGCGTGTGTGTGTCTGTGTGTGTGTGTGTGTGTGGGGGGGCTGTTGACAAATTTTAAGTTTGGGTACCCTGCCTAATCCACAGCTTCAGACGCCTATGCCAGATGCATTGATTAGTCATATGATGACCCAGGCGTATGGTGTGTCGCTCACTTTTTATGTTACTTCAAATGATTTGTAATTTTTAATGATTTTTTAGCCAGTAGTATAAAATATGCTGGTGTCTGGGTTTCTTATTGTGCCTACACGAAGAAAACTAATATCGAACATAAAGTGTATCTTAAACCGCGATCATCATATACTTTATTCTAAAGAATAGGACTATAATATTACCTAGCAAACATGACTTCAAAACTGTTATTAATATAATAAACTCCACTGAAAACGCACGTCATTTCTAGTATAACTGTTTAAGAAGAACTATTTTGGAGATCCTTCATCAGTGAGAACAAATCAAATCTATACATAAAGACAAATTGATTTCATGAATATATGCTAATAGACGAGTTCAAAACTGAATAATGTGTTAGAAGTTTAAAATTCAGACATTTCCATTGCACTAGGTATAGTTTAATTCTTTTTATCTGTTCTTTGAGGGTCTTTGAGGGTCCTCAACATATAGTAAGAAAGAGAAAATGTGCACCTGAGGCGTGAACAAGTCGTAGTAGCTGGCGAAGTTGTGGCAGTAAAACAGTCCGTACTTCTGCATGTAACCACGTCCTCCACACGGGAACCGGTCCTCAAAACACTCGTAGAACTCACACATACCCATTTGACCGTGAGACTGGCATGTCGGGTTCACGTCTGGAAACACAATCATTAAAGAGACATTATCTACTTCATTCATTAAGGAGACAAAATTATTAAAGAGATATTATCCACTTCAATAATTAAAAAGACAAAAATCATTAAAGGAACATTATCCACTTCAATCATTAAATATAAAAAATAAATAATTAAAGAGAAATTATTAACTTCAATCATTAAAGAGACACTATTCATTTCAATCATTAAAGAGACAAAATCATTAAAGATGCATTATCCACTTCAATCATTAAAGAGACATTATCAACTTCAATCATTAAAGAGACAAAATCATTAAAGATGCATTATCCACTTCAATCATTAAAGAGACAAAAATCATTAAAGAAACATTGTCCACTTCAATCATTAAAGAGACAACATCATTAAAGAGACATTATCAACTTTAATCATTAAAGAGACAAAATCATTAAAGATGCATTATCAACTTCAATCATTAAAGAGACAGTTAAAATTAAAGTTTGTTTTCTTTAATGACATCACATTGATTTATTAATCATCGGCTATTGGATATCAAACATTTTCTAATTTGGACTTATAGTCTTAAAGAGGAAACCCGCTACAGTGTTCTATTAGTGGTAATGGATATTTTATATGCGCCATACCACAAAATGGATAGCACATACCACGGCCCTTGATTTACTAGTAGTGGTGCACTGGCTGGAACGACAAATAGGCCAATGGGCCCCATACGGGGATCGATTCTAAACCGACCGCGTATCAGGCGAGCACTTTACCACAGAAACAGAATCATTAAAGAGTCATTGTTGACTATGATTTAAAACGTAACAGATTAACACACTTCAGGCCCTACTTTCACGGCTATTTGCTTTCAGCAGGAGCGGCGCAGTGTAAAAAATAGTAGTACGGCTCGATGTTGTCAGACTCTCCTTTCAAATTCACCTGTAAATGACATTTTCACATATACAACAAATATGAACAAAAAGGTGGTACGGTTATATCTTTGAACAGTGATACGGACAATGGCCATACCGGCCATATCGTCTGCGCCGTCCTTGCTATGATATCTCCCCATACCAGCCATACCGTCTGCGCCGTCCTTGCTATGTTATCTTCCCATTGCAAAAACCTCTGATATGAGTTAATGTTTAAATGTTTACTTATTAAGATTCATGTCATTAAGATACATTATTTATATTAATTTAAGTTTCATATCATCTAAAAACATCTGATATTCTTAAATATGAAGTAAAATACTGGTTAATACAAATTTATTTCAACTCATATCCAATTAAGGTTAAAAACTGGCTGTCCTGGGCATACTCGCTGAACAGGTCAGTGGGGGTAATGATTAGTAACTGTTGTTAATGATTATTAAACTACTACATCATAATACGTGTACTTGCCTCCAGTTGCTTGGACAGTTGGTAGGTCTCTACCAAGTAACCACGCCTTGGAAACCCCTAAAAGACATGCTAGGATAGCTAGTACAATCTTCATTATGCAGTTTTGTTTTGCGACAAGTTACCCCTAGCCTTCTCGACTTGCTGGTCACAATTGCGATACAAGCAGACGTCAGTTTATAAAATGTATCAACGGAAGTTGTGAACCAGCGGGAAAGAGCAAAGACGCAGAATTTTGTCAAATCCGGAAGCAAACTTGAACTGTTAACTTACAATCGGAATAACCCCATTTGTAGAGGGTATTGCGTATCGACGGTCTGAACCGCTTGTACGACTTATTTTATACAGTGTGTGTAGAAAAACAAAATGTTTATTTAATGACAGCACAGCGGCAATTTACACATCTGACCAACCGAGCAAGGAGACACAATCGCGAGATCTCTGACAACGCAAACACATCGGCTACCTTAACCTTTTGTCAAAACAGAAGGAAGCTGTGTACTTTTTACAAACATTTTTAAGATACGTAAAGCAGACTCTGTCACAATCAGCCACAATATCTGTGAAAAATATCGGATTCAACTCAATACTTTATTGTATGTAAACCATAAATCGTTTACAAATATTGACCTGTGTGTTTATCTCAGTCAGTCAGACAGTCAGTCAGTCAGTTAGTCAATCACTCAATTAAATAATTACGAAATAAAAGTACAAAATGTATTTGGAGGTAAAATAGAGCGTGAGTTAGGCTACTACAAACATTAGGATAACGAGAAATACATTGTAAGTACATCCAGTGACATTTTAAACAAGACGATGCATTTAATATATAGGTTTAGTTGTTGTTAATGTTCTGTTAGTCAGAAACATGTTATAATGGCCGCAAACTACGGAGAGTCTCTTCAAGGCCAACTTCAAATTAACATGCATGTTAAAACATTCAAATATGAAGTTCAAGTTAATATCCAAATTAAAACATTCAGGTATAAAATTCAAGTTAACATGCTTATTAAAATATTTAAGAATTGAACGTGAAAGTTTTTGAGTTTCATGCTAGTATGAAACGCAAAACCGCTTTACACGCTGTATGAATGACGTTCAAATCTTATAATTCCAAACACATAACCATGTCATTAATGTAAAGCCTTTTGAAATAAAACGTGAACTCTATTTTCAAACTATTTACTATTTTATTAACACAAAATTCATAGTCACCATTATCGGAATACCTATATGAAGATATGAAGTTCAAGTTAACATGCATGTTAATTATTCAAATATAACTAGTAGTTTTATTGAATGCACTTTATATTTATGTATCTATTGTAAGATAATGATTGCAGGGTCCTAAACCCTGACATTATCAATATATAAATATCTGGGTTAATAAATATATATTTATTTTAAAAAAAAATCAGATGTGAAGTTCAAGTTAACATGCATATTAAATATTCAGATATGAAGTTCAAGTTAACATGCATATTAAATATTTAGATATGAAGTTCAAGTTAACATGCATATTAAATATGGATGAACACAACTCAGATGTTTATCGTAATGACAAAGAAAATGACGAAAACCATTTGTTAGGATCATTTTAAAATTCAAAACAGCAAACACAAAGAAACTACATCCATCAAAAGTACAACAACAATATTCAATATCTGATGGCTAATTTCATACGAGACAAACATGAGTGATGTGTTGAAAAACAATTGTGACAATAAAGTGTTGTAATTTTAGTCTGCACTTGACAAAGTGATAATCATATTCCCGACAGTCTGCTTTGGTACAACCATATGACATTAAGGATGTCTTTAGATTAGATTTTGATGATGAATAATTTATACTTTACTGTGAAATATAACGCTAACAGAACGCACAGAATACCTCAACATCTTATATGTGTGCGTATGGGAAGTTTCACGGGAAAGGTTGCACTGCTCGTTGATTGGAATACAATTTTCATAACTTTAAAATTAAAGCTCTGTTCTGTTAAAATTGTATAAATAGTATAGCAACCTACAAACCAAATGTTGTTGAAATAACTTGACTTTTCATCAAGTAGTGAATATTTATATATCACAATAACACTTTTACGAGTCTCATTTGCATTTTTGCATTATTCCATCACTATTTTAATAATAATGTAATGGGAAATAGATACTTTTTTAATTTGAGTACCAAACTACTGGTAAACAGGTTTTTTACCCACCATATTAAAACTGGATGTTGTGTTATGAATTTACAGTATTTTAAAGAACTAACCCTATTTTCCGTTAAAATGTTTTTAAAGATGTCCTGTCATGAACATTGACCTATAAATAATTAAAATATCACTTTAATACAATTATTTTTGTATTACTACAACCACGCTAGACACCTACAGTTGTGTCAAGAACAAAAATCGATGTAACTTTGTTATTTACTTTGAGATATGTATTGTAACACAGAGCCTAAAAATGTTCTCTCCTAAACATGGGTCAAATAAATATATACAGGCAGGTTACACAACTTTAATCATATAGTACATGCACAACAGTCTGCAAAAACTAATTTGTATAATTATTGTTTTTGTGAATTGTAGTTCTTGAAATAAACAAGATTTTGCATGTTAAACAAAATGTTCCCTCCGAAACACAATTTTAACATGTATATTTAAACATCTTTCTGCAAAGTGCTTTTATTACATTATCAATATATTTACTCGAATGTATACAAAATACAATTCTATACCAATTTCATAATATATATGAAGTTTGTTTGATAGATTTTTTTGTAAAAGGGTTGTTAGAATTACTGTATGTTTAAAATAAAATAATAAAACCTGCTTATATGTAGGATTTAAATTAATTTTAAATTAACTATCCATTCACTAATGCAATGATAATTTTATGTCACAATATTCAAGTTCTGGAAAGGACATTATACAACATGTTAAAGCTGGGTGTTGCAATGTACATGTCTTTTTTATTTTTTATTTTTTTTATCTCACTGCCCCCTTTCCGTTCTCTCCTTTGAACCAACTCCACCTATCTTTCAACTTCTTTCGCTGTCCACCTCCACATCCCAGTCCTTGTCTCTCCAACCGCGACAGGTGCTTGTTTCGTGTGGCTGTCTGTGCCACACACCTGCCATTCCCCATCAGCATTTAGCTTTGGGCTTAGACTGACCACTTCGGGGAGTGTTCAGTAGCTACTTTATGGCATTGTTAAGAGGCACTTGTAACCACCTACTTTGCACCCCTACTACCGGCGGTCGTTAGTTAGTGCCGTGGGTCAGACTAGCTTAATTAGCGGTAGAGGACGAGGATGCCAGGTGGGTGCAGGGAAATACACAGAGGCTGCACCCGTGGAGGAAGTTGAGACAGGTAGGCGATGGTGTGGACAGCTCAGAAGACAGAGTCGGAAAAAATTGACAGAAAGGGTCGAAACAGATTGAAATTGTGTGAGAAATTTTGTCACACTTGGAGAGTTGTACAGTGATCAAGTTTGGTTCTTATTCTGCCATGTTAATATATAGTCAAACTGTGTTAAACATTCACCATAAGGAAGACAAATATCAAATTGGCCTTTTAACACAGGTGGCTGCTTAATGCTCATATGACTACAGAATCTGATGGTTTTTTTTAAAGAATACTGTTTACTAAGACGAGGGTTATTTAATTAGACGAATAACCAATACACAATGCATTTGTAAAGTGCTTGAAGTGTTAATATTTGTATGAAATTCCTTCATGAGTGTAAAGTGACATCAATATTTAAAAGGCCACGGACAAGGTCATCCCAGACTGTCGTAGTGGAGTGCTTAGAAAGTGGTTTTATCTTTCTTGGGACTTTAACGGTTGAAGAACATGAACGATTTATTCTTCCACATTTGCTGGACATAAAATTCAAATATTACAAAAAAGGTGGAAAATAAGGACATTGCAAGTTAAGTAGATTGTGTGTCTTGTATCCAGTAGTGTACATATGAATGAAAGGTAATCTTTCAAAGTTAATTATATAATTACACCATTACATGCAGATTCGTATCAAATATTATTTCCTAATACAATTATGAATTAAAATTTAAACAAAACGATGATTAAGAGCAGTCTCAGTTTATTTAACTGAAATCTACATGTTAAAAAAATGTCCCCTCCTAAACGCAATTGCCATTTTCTTAATGCATTGTTTGAAAACTTATACTACTGCTAATATTAATGCAATCAACATTAGTTTTAACAAGTATTCTGAAAAACATATTGAAATTTCATTTTTAATTCAATTATAGACATTTTGTTTGTAAGATTAGTATTTAATGGTTTCTGTTTAAAATAAATCATTTTTAAATAGAAGAATATTGCTAAAATATTACCAAAAATCATCAGAAAATTTAAATCATTGGCCTTATTAATGAAAAAGCAGTTATTCTTAACTGTTTCCTATTTTTAAAAAAACACCTAAGTTTATCCTTAGAAATGTATTACATAAACGTTTATGATTATGCTGTACCTATGTGTCCTCATATTTTTATGCTGTGCATGTAATCATATCGCTGATTATTGTATAAACCGTAACAGCTGTAGGTCCATTTATTTTATAAAGCATTTCACTAGTCATATTGCTTTTTTAAAATATTAGTTTGTATAGAATACTGCATAGTTCATTTTTGGTTCCCAGTGAGACTCTTTATGCAACCTTTCCCGTTAAACTGCCCGTATGTATTTTAAGCGTTGTTTCAATGCAGCATATTTGCCCATAGGTATAGTCTGCCCACTGGGGTAAATTTGTTTGATGGGGCAAAGGGCAAAATTATGTTTCGTTTATATGATTCATAAAACAAGTTGGATATTCAACAGGCCCGTACGCAGGATTTTTAATGAATAGGTGCGAATTGCTGATGGGTGGGTGCGAATATAAAATGATACAAATCAACATAAAAATAACCCCTCAAAACAACAACGATTATGTAACGTTATTTAAATTTAATATAGAAAAGTGGACCTTCAGTAATTTGGGGGGGGGGGTCGCAACCCCATCCCCCACATACGGGCCTGATTCAATGACATAATGGAACGAATACACGAATTCACTCACACTATTAACTGGGGTATGACTTCATCATTAGGAGAGAGAATAGTCTAATGCAGGTGGAAAGAAGCAGCATCTAGTGGAATTTAATCGTAATATCACAAACATTTGATGTTGTTTAGTTGGGCGAGAAGTTAAGAATGTCAAGATCAATATTTGACCCTCTTTATGAGAAACTTCACCCATAGCTTCAGACGTAATCATGAGTTCTGGAAGCATTTTTATAACATGGAGTCAGTGTCATAATATGTTTTATAACTATGGCGTAAGAATACAGGTTCAGTGTCATTGTTTACTGGACAAACATGCACTGTAAATTGCCCCCTTCATAGACTGTGTCCCCACCCACAGATATCATTTGTATGGGCCTGGTTATTCTAGATCTAGATAAAACAAAAGTTACAACAGTGTGGGAAAAAAGAATGTGACGTTGAAACGCGAAAATATTCTCTAAAATAGACTAGAACTCGTCTCCATAATCGTTACTTCTCAGAGGTACATGCATTTTAAGAATTCCAAAAATTACATTTCGGGGGGGGGGGGGGGGGGCATTACTACCCTGAGAAACTCACTTTTTATTCCAGAAAATAGCATACACATCTCAGAGTTTAATTTGTATATAGTTGTTCATTTGTTTATAAAAAGTAGTGCCAGCTCTCCCCCCCCCCACACACACACACACAGACCCCACCTAGGGTTTTGATCAGGGTACGGCCCTGCATTTCGTGGTATTACAAAGACCATGATGATCAGAAACACTTTTGATATACGGAAATGGATAATGTAAACAACATAAGTTATAAATATGTAGGTATTGTCAAGTATAAAGAACGGCTCTGACAGTAATAATTACGCCGTGGTGTTTACAGACTAGGGTCTGCGATGTCAACCACGACAATGTTTCTTTACTGTTTATATCTACTCGAGAATTAGGCTATTTCAGAATGATTGTGTTCGTAGGTGAGAAAACAATGAAATGATGTACCAAAAGCTCTTAGTATATCAGCAGCATATTACAGTCATCCTTCCACGATAATGCAGTAACTCTTAATGGATGCCGCATAATTGTTTGTGGAATACATGATCAATAACTTCTTATCATAATTGTACTTAAGTGTTAGTCCGAACCATCGTTCGAGTTCTCACCTAGTCAACGACCGATACGGAGTGGTCACTAACCTAGATGTTTGTTGTATGTACGTAACTAGGTGCATTCAGTGAACATTTGGTCTATAACAAACTGGAGGAGGAAGAAGCGAAAAATAGTTCAGGCTAGGAGTCGAACCCCTTCTCCCCTCCCCCCACCCTGCGAATACTGGTCTCCCTTTTTCTTGGGTGGGTGGTGGTGGTGGGTTTGGCAAGTCCGAATCAGGATAACATAATTTATTCATATTAGCATTACTACCAGACAACTAATTCTGAGGTTAGAATGACGGAAATACATGTTGAAAAGGTATCATTTAGCTCAAATATCAGTCTAATATTTCCCCGAATTTAACTTTTTGCTCCAGCCACATCCCCCCCCCCACTATGGTTCTTACGCTTATGCCGAATACTGCTAAATCACTGATAATGTGACGAATACTGCTAAATCACTGATAATGTGACTGTAGCACAAGTAAAGAAAGCCCAAATCCACATTGGCCTAGGCTCAGAGGCCGATTCAAAGTGGATAGCAGGGGGTCTACCCCATCTCCCAACCATATTTCAATACTCCGTTTTCTTCTTTACAAAATTTAAATTAAAAAAAAAAAAAATGCATTGGTCGATGTTCCCTGTTCCCCTTTATCCCCTCTCCCCTCAAAACATTCCATGGGTCCACCCTTGCCAAGGCCTAGCATGTTTATTTGCGTACACTCTTATTGAAAAGAACACTAAGATTGTGATATCACACGCCTATGTATGTTCCAAATATGAGATCGGTTGAGACACAGCTAATTTTATATTGACGATCTAGAAACGTGTTTGGTTGGAGACAACTTTTAAACCTGATTTATAAGGATAATTATGTGAAAAATAGAATACTAAACTTTTTAACTATGGACTTGATGGCTGGATGACTGGCATATCAAAGGTCGTGGTGTGTGCTATCCTGCATGTGGGATGGTGCATTGAAAAAATCCCTTGCTCCTAAAGGAAAAATTAAGCAGGATTCCTCTCTAAGACTATGTCGAAATGACCAAATGTTACAAAATCTAATAGCCGATGATTAATAAATCAATGTGCTCTAGTGGTGTCGTTATGATCAGAACGGGTGCCAAAGTTCTGTATATATTCCAAATGTGTGTTTTCTAAGCTAGTAGTGGAAGTCCTATAGGCAGTACAGAAGGAATGAAACATAATATTACCGATCTTCAAGGGGAGTGGCAGTCCTCTTTAGGACGAGCATATGATAGCGGTGCATGAAAACAATCACGACTTTGCTTAAAATATTCTTTCGACTCTGCCTTGTAGAAAGATACGAGTTTTATCACGGAATACGGTTTTGACATTCCGATTTATTATTATTATTATTATTTAAAAAATTTATTATTATTATTATTTGTTTTTTATCCCACTGCCACTTTTTCTTTCTCTCCTTTGAATTCCATCTCATTTCTTCCCTATCTGGCAACTGCTCCTTATCTTTCAACTTCTTTCACTGTCCACCTCCACATCCCAGTCCTTGTCTTTCCAACCGCGACAGGTGCTTGTCTCTTGTGGCTATCTGTGTCACACACCTGCAATTCCCCATTAGCTTTTAGCTGTGGGCTTAGTCTGACCACATCGGGGAGTGTTCAGTAGTTACTTCTGGCATTGTTAAGAGGCACTTGTAACCACCTACTATGCACCCCTACTACCGGCGGTCGTTAGTTAGTGCCGTGGGTCAGACCAGCTTTATTTGCGGCAGAGGACGAGGATGCCAGGTGGGTGCAGGGAAATACACAGAGACTGCACCCGTGGAGGAAGTTGAGACAGGTAGGCGACATTCCGATTTAATGAAACAGATGTAAAGTAAATAATATCTGAAGGCTAATCGTTTGGTATTCCGTATAGTAATAATAATTTTTTTAAAATCTTAAAGGGACAGTCCTGGTTGCGCAGTCATTGTTAGATGTGTGTGACTAACAAGAGGCTATATGTGAACGTTTAACTAAGTAATGAGTTCGTGTACATAAAGTTTATGTACAACAGCGACGTTTGTCTCGCTGTCCACCAATTCAGTTTGGACAGACAGCCCAGATAGCTGAGGTGAGTGCCCGGGACAGCGTGCTTGAACCTTAATTAAATATAAGCACGCAACCAAGTCTAAACAAACAGTTAAAGTGCCAATCCCTCACATGTCCACTCCCGTCACGGAGACCTGCAGATTTATTGATTATCATACGCGAACCTTCACTAATAAGCACTCTGTAGATTAGATGTCGTCAGCTCGCATCAATATTTCATACAAGCTAGGCCAGGATATTTGTGATACTATTCAAGTACCCAATTATTCAAGTACCCAATACAGGCGCGCTTGTAGAGTTGGGGGTGGGGTGAAGGTCGAAGCCGTGCTCAAAGTGAAACATTTTAAAATGTATTCTTGGACTGGTATATCAAATGCCGTGGTATGTGCTATTCTGTCTGAGGGATGGTAAATATAAAATAGCGCTTGCCACTAATAATAAAAAAAACAATGTAGCGGGATTTCTCTCTAAGACTATGTCAGAATTATCAAATGTCTGACTCCAATAGCTGTGTGCTCTAGTGCAGGCGCGGATCTGGGATGGGGGGTCGAGGGGGTCTGGACACACACACACCCTGCATGTGACCAACGATTTTTTTATTATGAGGTTTTGATGCGCGACTGGCGTGGCGATGTACT
>JAECMU010046255.1:0-12986 GCA_016106625.1 Dracogyra subfuscus | reverse complement strand
GGGGGCGGATTTAGCTCAGTTGGTTGAGTGCTCGCTTGAGGTGCTCGCGTTGCAGGATCCAATCACCTCAGTGGATCCATTCACCTGAGTGGGGTTTTTTCTCATTCCAACCAACGCATCACAACTGGTCAAAGGCTGTGGTATGTGCTTACCTGTCTGTGGGGAAAGGTAAACATACATGTATAAGAGATCTCTCACTGCTAATAGAAACATGTAGCTGGTTTTCTCTGATGATTCACCACTGTCTGACATTAAATAGACAATGATTAATAAATCAATGTGCTCTAGTGGTGTCTTACAATAAAACATACATTTTCTTTCTGATGACTTAAATGACATGTTAAGCTTAAAGAGACAAGAAATAAAAAAATTATAACGTCATTAAAGGGACATTCCTAAGTTTGTTGAATTTTGAGATGTTTCCGACTAATAAAATATTTCTATGATTAAACTTACATATTAAATACATTTTCTTGTTTAGAATATCTGTGTCTGTATATTCAATGTGTTTCTGGTCATTTTAATATTTGTAAGAAGCCCAAACTGGCTTTTGTCTAGGAAATAAAAGAAATTTAACTTAGTACAAATATTAGAACGATTAGAAACATGTTTAATATACAGCCACTAATATTTTAAGCAGGAAAATATATTTGATATGTAATTACAATCGTTAAAAAGGCTCCATTAGTCGATAACATCCAAAAAATTGAAGCAAACTCAGGAATGTCCCTTTAAAAATATTATCTTGTTTAGAATATCAGTGTCTGTATTTACAGGGTGTTTGTTGTTGTCCTAATGCTTGTAGTAGCCCAAACCAGATTTTACCTGCCAATTAAATTTGTACGTATGGAAAAAATTTATATTGATATATAAGCCCACAACTGTAAACACATTAGATATACAAACCAGGGCTTTGCTTCTAAAATTTGACTTCACACCCACAGCTTTGACATTGGGAATTTTAGCGCTGCTTTACAACATTTTGGGAATTTTCTGTTTCATTCAAAGGCATACTGTCACAGATTTAAGGACCTTATTTCTAAAAAAAAAATTGGATAATAAATACAAATTACGTTTAATTGTTTGAAACCAAATCTAGCTATCGCATCACCTTAACTGATACCATAATGGAGTGAAATCCATGTCATCCCTATTGGCAATTTTAGTTTTTGAATTATGGACCATTGCCATAATTTAATTATTTTTACAAAATGTCATTAATAAATGGAGTATGGTGGTTATGAAGATGGTTGAATAAAGTGCATTTAGGGATAAATTTAATTATTTTTGTTCAGATAATACTTTGTTACACCATTAAATAGGTCAGTGGTCTATGACAATATGTCTTTAAATAGGTCAGTGGTCTGTGACAATATGCCTTTAAATAGGTCAGTAGTCTGTGACGATACGCCTTTAAAAACCATCTTGTTACAATTGAAAATACTATTTACTCAAATTAATATCTAGTCATGTATTGTTTTCAAAATATGCTTTTATATAATAATAAAAAATGAGAATTGTTTACACTGATTGGGAAATGTTTACTCCAAAATTGGGAATAAAAAACGACATAGTTTTTGAGGAATGGCGGGGAATGATGTCAATTATCGAAGTCTAGAGATAAAACCCTGGTTGGTGCACTGGCTGGAGCGAGAAATAGCCTAATGAGCCCACCGACGGGGATCGATCCCACACTGACTGTGCATCAAGCAAGCACTTTTCCACTGAGCTATGTCCACCACTCTTTGGTGTCGAATGCCTGATTTTTACAGAAGTAGTAATAAATGTGTTTACTAATTAAAGTGTATATATACAGTAAAAGCATACAGTCAACATAAAGAGTCAACTTAAAACAAAACAAAAATCTGCAACAATATTTTGGTTTGGCACCATACACAATGGTACAGCCTTTGCTTGATGCATGGTTGGTCTGGGATCGATCCCAATCGGTGGGCACATTAGGCTATTTCTCACTCCTGCCAGTACACCTTGTCTGGTATATCAAAGGCTATGGTATCTGTTATCCTGACTGTGGGATGGTACGTATAAAAAATCCCTTGCTGCTAACCAAAAAGAGTAGCCCATGGGTTTCCTCTCTCCATATACATGTATGTGTGGTCCTTAACCATATGTCTGATGCCATATAACTGTAAATAAAATGTGTTGAGTGTGTCGTTATTTAACTCTCTGGAAGAAACATGGACTTTAAATGGGGCACAATTAAAGCATTTGGCTTGGTACAAAAATTCAATGATATATAATGCACATTACTGATTAATATCAACCAGTATAATTGTATAGTTAATTAATAAAACGGTTATATGTGATGGCTACAATATATAACGGGAGCAGCCATTTTGTACCATCTTTAAACTTTCTTAGAGCACAATGAATACTTTTTGTTTACTCAGTCTGAAAAGATATTTTGACTCTATGGAGCACCCATTGTTTATATATTTATAACATAAAGATCACAGAACTGGCTGAACCAGAGAATAAACACATCACAAGGGAAATCTGGAATCACTGACAATCAGATAATGGGAAACTAAAGTACGAGAATACCTCTTTAAATATCAGACCGACCTGATGATGTGATGAATCGGAGACAGCGTACCTTTAAGATGCCACGTATACTGATAGATATATCAATGGCTGAAACATCCATCCCTGATAAACACTGAAACAATCTCTGCTTTTACTTAGTTTGGAGGAAATGGTATCTTTCAAAGTCAGCAAGGCAGGTCACCCCAACCCAGACATCAAAATAAAGAAATAAAATCTAATAAATAGGAAAATGTTTATTGATTCAGAACAAAATACCTTTGTTTGTGAAATACACATAGAAAACTGAAAGAAAGAAAGAAAAAAAAGACATGTTTTATTTAACGACACACTCAACACATTTTATTTACAGTTATATGGCATCAGACATATGGTTAAGGACCACACAGATATTGAGAGAGGTAACCCGCTGTCGCCACTTTATGGGTACCTACCATGGCCTTTGATATACCAGTCGTGGTGCACTGGCTGGAATGAGAAATAATCCAATGGGCCCGTCCATATATTTATATAGAAAACTGAATTAAGAGTGTTGCACAGATGGATTTTGTCATGTCATGTCATATGGTTTAACGTGCACATTCAGAACAAGCTATTGTAGTGCACGCCTGTCGTGTGTGCAAAACGAAGCAAGCTCTTTCGTCCAAGACAGAAAGTTTGGGGGGGGGGGGGTGGGTGATGTAGGAGGACTGCATCTGCACTGGGGTTGGTGGTGGTGGGGCTATGGAATTTTGAATGGAGCATTAATTATGCCAAAGAGAAAATGTGCGTATTTCAGTATGAAGGAATTTTTGCGCAATTTTTGTACGGTCGGCCGAAAGAAAAAAGGAAACAGAGCTAATATAGTTTTGGAGTTTATTAGATCGAGAGTAGCTCGTTAATTAGACCTCATTGCTGCTGTGGTGCATCCAGGTTTTTTGGGGGGTTGGGTAGGGTAGGCTGATATTCTTTTGTTCAGCCATTCCCTGGGTGCAGTGCACATTTGTACTCGGAGCTGGTATTCTTTTGTCCAGCTCCAGATGGATTTTAAAAATACTTGTCTTACATACTGGTGAGAACAAAAAGACTTGTAGGAAGTAAAACACGGCCTGTTGGTATTAAGACAGTAAGGGGGGGGGGGGGGGGGGGAGGACGGGATCGGTTATGAGGGATAATGTGTGTTAAATCAGAGCCTCAGAGATGTATATTAGAGTGTTATGGAATTAAAATATAACACGATCACAACAACATGTAAACAACATATCACATAATCATACACACATTACACACTTTGTACATAGAACAGTTTCTTGAAATATTATTTAACAGAAAAATCAACCTCCACTGATAGGATTCGAACCACTGACTCTCAATGCAAGAGACCAGCGGTCTATCAACTGAGCCAATAGGGAATTTCCCACTAGCTACTGCCAGTAGGAGCACTTTATACCATCACTACTACATACTCCCCCCACCCAACCCCAACTGAAGCTACATCCGGAGCTGAACTGTTACGGGCCCTGACTGAGTTATAATTGCAATATGATATTAAGAACTACAGGCTATTAGGTACTGGGTTCGGATCCCAGTCGAGGCACTGGATTTTTAATCCAAATACTGACTCCAAACCCTGAGTGAGTGCTCTGAAAGGTTCAATGGGTATGTGTAAACCACCTGCACCGACCCATAACTGGTTCAACAAAGGCCATGGTTTGTGCTATCCTGCCTGTGGGAAGCGCAAATAAAAGATCCCTTGCTATTAATTGACATAAGAGTAGCCCATAAAGTAGCGACAGTGGGTTTCCTCTCAAAATCTGTGTGGTCCTTAACCATATGACTGACACCATATAACTGTAAATAAAATGTGTTGAGTGTGTTGTTAAATAAAACATTTCTTTCTTTCTTTCTACTGTATTAAGAACACACTCAGTCCTAACAGAAAAATCAACCTCCACGAGAGTCCAGTGCTCTACCAACTTAGATAATAGGCAGATTCCCACTAGCTACTGCCAGTGTCAACACTACTACATACTCCCCCCCTCAAGTGAAGCTACTTCCCAAAGCTATGGGCCACAGGCAGTTGAACTGTTACAGGTCCAGACTGTGTTATAATTATATTCTTGTGTTAAGAACACACCTAGTCCCTATGTCGGCTCCAAATGTAACAACAAAATATCAACCTCCACTGAGGGGATTTGAACCACTGGCTCTCTGTACGAGAATCCAGTGCTCTACCAACAGAGCTAATAGGGAAATTCCCACTAGCTACTGCCAGTAGGAGCACTTTATACCAACACTACTACAACTATGTTTGATTTTTTTATAGTTTTAGCAGGCAAATTTAGGTTTTAAAAAATGGACTTCCTTTCACACTTTTCGCAAACTGCTGTTTTGAACACTTTGTTCATAGATCTATACAAACAGATATATATAATATTAGGAAAATAGAATTTTAATTTTAACAAACTTTAATTTTAGTACCTAAAAAAGATTACTACGTGAGTTATATTACCAAGAAACAAGAGATCATGACATGTTGTGCATCATATAGCTATATTTACAGACTAACTGGGCGTTCCCTGGATAATACTCGATAACGTTGCCATCGGTCGAACTGTTGGAAGAAAACATTTTCCTGGGGCACACACGCAATCTCAACCAGGTGCTGCCGTTACTGACTGCACACAGGAAAAGGGCCGATGCATCTACAGTAAAACTCTCTAAACCAGACACCCTAGAGACCAAGCAAAACATGTGCTTTCAAGAGGTATCTGGTGTAGAGAGGTTCTCATCCATATAGATATTCAGAAAGGTGCCACAAAAAAAAGGTCAAATTTTGAAGGATTTCGGACTGTTTGTGACAATTTTTCCTGTTAAATGACTTTTTATAGGCATAAACAAAAAAAATCTATTCACTTTTGCCAATATAACATAAGGGTATGACTGATTTGAAGTGCAAGACTCTGGCCCAAAGTTGACAGCAATACACACGTTAAAATCACAGGTCACAGCAAGACAAAGAAAATACCAATTAGCTATTTAAACATACTTGTGTCACTTAATTTTGTAAGTTTGTAACAAGGGTACACTTCAATAGATATATTTTTGGTACTATTAATAAATGATATGTTTGATATAAAGTTATCCACGGAAATGGGTATAATTCCAGTATATTTCACAAAATGTCTGTAATGAGGTTTTACTTATGATTAATGAAAATACAATGTTTATTGCATGATTATAATGATTTTAAATAAGTACCACACCACTGTTTCTCATTATAGTAAAAACTGAATATTAATTTATAAGATTTATATAAATTTGTCTTAGGTACACAAACCACAAATGATGATGTAACATAACCCAGTGTCTGTGTTTAACAGTGACAGCACTTTCACTTGCCCAGTTAATATATGTTTTAAAACCACAATATTGCCACAGAGAAAACATTTTTTTGTTTAAATCGGTCGACAGGCGGGCAACCTTACTATGGGTTTTCAGTCACCCGTCATCATTTTCAGTCACCAGGGGCGACTGGGTGACCGTTAAGTTCAAACCCTGATAACCTTAAGTGTAATGTTGTAAACAAATTAATTTAAAAAAAATATTTCTTGCTAATGTTCTTAACATTTTTGGATAAGAGATTTTTAAAATATATATTTATTAAATCATAATAATATTGAAACTTTAAAATGAAATATATACACGCGTCCCCACTCCTACCTTCCCAATCTTTGTGTGTTTTGTTCTATCTACTTTGGATGTAAATTAAATATATACACGCGTCCCCACTCCTACCTTCCCAATCTTTGTGTGTTTTGTTCTATCTACGTTGGATGTAAATGAAATATATACACGTGTCACCACTCCTACCTTCCCAATCTTTGTGTGTTTTGTTCTATCTATTTTGGATGTAAATTAAATATATACACTCGCGTCACCACTCCTACCTTCCCAATCTTTGTGTGTTTTGTTCTATCTACTTTGGATGTAAATTAAATATATACACTCGCGTCACCACTCCTACCTTCCCAATCTTTGTGTGTTTTGTTCTATCTACTTTGGATGTAAATGAAATATATACACTCACGTCACCACTCCTACCTTCCCAATCTTTGTGTGTTTTGTTCTATCTACTGTGGATGACATCTAATTATTACTATTAATTATTAAAGGAACATAAAATTCTATTTACCGAAGTGTTACCAAAGGTTTGATATAGCACAGAAGACTTCAGCTGGGGTTTATAGTTATATTCTCTGGTTACCATATTATAACATCATGTAGGCCTACAAATATAAAATGGTATAAAATATTGTCTTAAAACTATCTTAAACACCCAACGTTTCGTTTAAAAACTTTAAACTTCCTCAGGGGAATAAAACACAAATGAACTGGAGTTAAAAATACACTGGCTATAAGTAAACAAAGTATAAAACAACACAAGCTAAAACAACAAAGGGAACTAATCAAGTAAATTGGTATGAAAAGGGACTGATTAAAACAACAAAGGGAGAGTCAAAAGCTACCCAAAGCCACTGGGATGGTTTTCATTTAGTCCATGTGGCCAAACTGAATTCAGTCTGTGAATCCAAAGGAACTCTGCTATGTTGAGTTTCTTTTTGTCCTGATTGGATACCTTTTCAAGCAGGTGACAAACATAAAAGTGTTCAGGTTGATTAAAATGTGGAGCTACATGAGGGACTTTAAACATTTTATTGTATTTTATATTGTGACGGTGACCTGAAAGACGCGTGCTAAATATAAAATATAAGCTCAAATGCACTTTAAAAAAACCGTGTGTGTGTTCGCTATGAACGGATATCGCCAAAAGTATACGCTTGATTCGTCGTTAGTGCCAGCATAGCTCGGCAAAGTTACGTACAATGGAGAGCCTGTTGTCAGTTTCAGTTAGATTGACTGTGCATTTCCAAAAAACACCTTTTTGGTCTAAACAATATTTATTGCCGTCAAACTGTGGTTTGGGATTGGCCAACAGGCAAGAGCCTATATTAAGGCCTCTCCCTACATTTATAAATACAAGTTTGATACATCAAGATGACAGAAATAGTATAATAATTTAAATAAATTCACCTTTTTATGTCTAAGTAATGAATAAAATTAATATATACAGGGCTTTAGATTGCACCGATTTCGCAACGATAAACGTTGTGCCCAAAATACGTCTGACCAAATTATATTTAAAAAATAATAATAATAATAATAATAATAATAATAATAATAATAATTCAAAGCCGAACTTTTTTTAACATGTATACACAATACTTATTGCAAAATGCACACGTCGACCAGCTTACGAGCATTGTCGAAAAATTACGGATACAACCGGTCAATTTTTAACCTTGACTGGTTTCCGTGAACTACTTCGTAACAGTCTCTGTGAAACGATTTGTTTTGAGAATCCCCACCAAATAAAATCCCTCTTTTCACAGAAAGATAAGTGGCGGGCAGATTCTATAGCCGCTCCGAATTACTTAGCGGCGCTTTCAAATGAAACCAGTTACAATAAGTTCAGTCGCCATTGCTGTTCCATCACAGTTACAAACTTTTATTTTCGCGGGCATCATGCATGGAGCACTAATAGTGTCTTGTACAAGAGTCGATAGAATAGAACTGAAAACAACCATGTTCGCTTATACGTTACGCTGACATTAGTGCCGTAGTTTATGGGTCATTATACAGGGCTTCTAGAATTTTCATAAAATCCACTAGCCATGGGATCAGCGATTTAAAAAAATTACTAGCCATGATTAAAAATTCACTAGCCCTACTTTACCTAAAGTTAATACAATTTTACTAAATACTAGCAATAATCAAATATGTTATCTAAAGAGGGAAATAGAGCTTAAAACACTAACATTGAGGGGTTGGGTGTGAGCAGGATATTTATAG
Source organism: Dracogyra subfuscus (assembly GCA_016106625.1). Lineage (NCBI taxonomy): Eukaryota > Metazoa > Mollusca > Gastropoda > Neomphalida > Peltospiridae > Dracogyra > Dracogyra subfuscus. The sequence goes on along the minus strand of JAECMU010046255.1, from coordinate 4,529 downwards.
AATTTTTTTTTACAAAACAAGAGTTAACTGCACCATTTGACCCAAAATATTTACTAGCCGTCGGGCATGGCAATAGTAGATATTTACTAGCCCAACACTGAATATCCTCGAGGATATGTGTTTTTCATTTTTTATTAAATGTATGAAAAGACTTCCGAGCCCCAGCATATATACAGCTCTAAGGAAAACAAACCCTAACCGTTAATAATGTAAAGGTCGGAAGTCCTCAAATTCCGAAATCAAAACGATCCCCATTATAGTACAGACATTTGAATTAGTCTGGGTTTTTTAATGAGGTATCATATAATTACGTACACACGTATGCATTATTTATTAGGCTCCTACATGTATTTATTAACAGACTTATAGACTACTAAATTGTATTATTGTATTATGCAACTCTTTTAATAGTGTTTCTTATTTATATCACATCTCTTAATTGTAAAACAAAAAATACATTAAATAGTCCTGCATTACCAGCCTTTTTCTTGATGAATTTTACTTCTAGAATAAAGGAAATTGCATTTCAGAACATCTAGTTTAAAAAACATTCCAGAGAAACAATGACAATGATACTCGGGCACGTTGCGCCCTCGAATTCCGTTGTGCCCAAATTAGTGCAATTTAAAGCCCTGATATACCAGTTTTGAAAAATGTTAGGTAAATTGAATACCCCAAGAGTGTTACGTAAGTATTAACACCACCGTACACGTAAACGTGTATGCTAACAGCTGGGCAACAGGGTACGAAATTAAGGGTCGCCCGGTCGCGTCAAAACCGTATCACGTGTCGCCCGCCTGGCGACCCAAAATTTCCGCATATTATGTTAGGTATAAAATGCAAATTACTAGTTGATCAGGAAGTTTAATTTTTATTTCTCTTGTGGATGTGATTATTATTGTTTGTGTAAATTGTTGTCAGCTTAATACATGTATTTTTTTTAATTCCTTATCATACAGTCATTATCCTTTTCATTCCAAGACAGAGCCTTGGTAAAACATTCCTGATGTCTGATTGTGTGGATCTTGTGACAACTATTGAAATAAATGTATTTGTTATGAAACTAAAACAAGTTCTGTTTCCTTCTTTTGTGTTATTATTATTGTTTGTATGATATAACATGTTTTTGTAAAGTGCAATTTAAGTAAGGTCTTTTTAAAACAAAATGCAGCCTTGGGCCACTCAAAAGTTGTACGGGCGAGTCAAAGCGCTGCTATGAGTGGCCCGATTGGCGAGTCAAAAAAAAATCCCAAGTTCGTACCCTGGGCCAATGTCAAAAATTCAAGGCAAATCTAACACCCACCGACCCCTGGAAAGGCGTTGTACCATACTACTATGGATATAAATATCTTTTGGAGATATGAAACAACCTCAATAGGTTAAATTTGTTCAAAAATTACGAAATCTCACATGATCTCTTGCTAGGGAATTTCGGACTTGTGCTAAGCCAATGAAAACTGAGATTGGTAGGAGCCCGTCAAAGTGTCCCACTTTCAAAATAACGGCTTTGTTTTTTACCTGGATTAGCCAGCATAGTGAAACCAATTCGGAGTGCGGCTTCATATATATGCATGCACCAAACGTAATGGGATTTTCTGTTCTACATGTGTATATGCTTAAATAATAAAAAATATTCCAGGGAATGCTGCTTTAAGGTCTTTATTCTGGAATCACCTGGAGGGATGTGAAGATCTTGATGTATATATAACATACATCAACTCATATATATATATATATATATATATATTGACCCACAGGTAGTCTAGTTGAATTACATCATTGCAGCACAGAACTGTATCACATAAAAAATGTGCGATGCAGAAAACCACTTCTTTCTTGCTTGAAAGTTTAAAAGTCTCTGACTCCAGAGAACACCAGGTAACAAAAGAAACAATAGATTACTATTATTGAACGATTATCTGGCCTGAACACTGAGTTGAGGGTGAACACAACCCAAGCTGACAATACCAAAGGAGCCTGGCGATCTCGCCCCTTGTCGATCTCGCCCCGGGGCGAGATCGCCAAAGGTTATTTTCATTGCAAGCGAAGTTATCATACATATTAGACGACATATATTACAACATATATTATAGTATATATCAACTGTCATTATCAGCATGTTTTTGTTGCAAAACTACAGGGCAAGGGGCGAGATCGACATACTTCATACCAAAGACACAGAAAAACAATAGTTCTAAAGACTAAACAAAAAGTCAAAATAAGAGACGGCTTTGCACTATTAGTTAGAAAGAATAAAATATACCTAAAGTGTTTTAAAATTGTAGTGTATGTGAAATGTAATTTAAAACATCTGGTTACATGAGTAAATTAGGACTAGTGGATTTTTAACTGTGGCTAGGAAATGTTTTTAATCACTGATCTCATGGCTAGTTGATTTTATAAAAAAAATTAATGCATGTGTTTTGGTGTCCTCTCCCCTTTAACGGTTAACCACTATATAACCAATGCCGGCCTTCCATTATGCAAAACAATAAAATAAAATAAATCCAATGAAATCAGAGAACATTTGAATTGGAAGTGTAGGTCAGGTTCAAGTTTGGTACGGAAATTCAAATGTCCCCGTCACAAATTCTGATAGTTCTACATTTGTCAGGCTAATTTCGATTTCTATAAACACACGTATTGATGGTTTACAATGAATTCTGTGGAAATAATTAAAGATTACAAAGACAAACACCTCAAACTAATCTAACAACTTCTAAAACATACCTGGCTGTAACTTGTAAGTTGTCACAACTTTGGGTTTCACGTGCTTTCGATTTAGAACCAAGGTAGATAACTCTAAACAAAACTGGTAAACATTACAGAGTAGCTTCCCGTTAATCAATTACTTTAAATGTGAAAATCGAATCATACATTAAAGTGGACCTTTATTTTATAATTTAAAAGTTATATGTTGTAGATAAATTCAAATTAATAAATTAATCGGTCCCACTTAAAATTAACCCTTTAAAAAAAAAACGTTTAATGCTTAAGCATTCCGTGTCAACATAAAATCATAAAAATTAAAAATAAATAAATAATAATAATATTTATTTTGTTTGGTTAGCACACCTGATAAGTAACCACTGGGGGTTTTCTCGACATAACCGTATGTCCGACGCCGATATAACCGTAATTATATTGTGTTGAGTGCGTCGTTAAACAAACATAAAAAACAACAACAAAAAACCCACCTGATAAGTAAGAAAATAACTATGGCAAAAACAATAAAATGTGGGGGTTTTGTTAGTTAGCAACCCTGATCATTAAGAAAATTACCAAGGCAAAATGTTTTTTTAGAAAAAATAGAAAAAAAGAATCGGATATAAACTAACAAAAGCCGTGGGAAAATTGATTTATTAATCAATGGGAGGCATCACACTATCATGCAGTGTATATATACTGGGCTGGTGGTTTGAAACGTTACTTCTGTTAGTTTTATTCAGAATTGTTACTATGGTCGTCAGTAGGAATTTATTTAAGTCTAATGGAACCTATACAGCAATTTTGATTACAAATAAAATTTCTGATTATTATTAAGGTTTGTTAATTAGCATATACTGGTACCAGTCTATAAGCATTCATGATGAATGATTTTTGGCACCATTTGAAATATCTGCTTGATTATAAAGTGAATTTAATGTAGTCACACCCGATGGGTGTGGGAGAAAGAGAATTGTGTGGCCTTCCTTCCCAATAACAATAATTGAGAGGGCCCACATGGCACAGAATAAATTACTTCCCACAGACATGCCTGCATGTGTACCATGGGATTTATCAAATAAGCCATTTATGTTGCGTAAATGCTAGTCACCTGGTTTTGGAAGAAAATAATGCAAACTGCAAGGCTCTTGTACTATACTGACCTCTGTGAGGTGAACTGCTTTTAAAATCAATGTTTCCTTTTACTATTTAATTTGTATTTGTCTGAAAATTATATTTTGCGTAATTATGGTCAGCTTTTCTTGTGTTTGGTACTTTGTTGCAGCAATAGGCCTTTTTGATATGTTTGTTGTTGCTGCTGATCAATCTCACACAGTTCATACATAAATGTTCTAGTTTGACATATTTGTTTTTTTTAAGAGGCTGCCCAAATTTTTACTCTTGCATTTAAAAAAAAAAAAAAAGGAAGGAAGAAAGAAAGAAAGTAATGTTTTATTTAATGACGCACTCAACACATTTTATTTACGTTTATATGGCGTCACACATATAGTTAAGGACCACACAGATTTTGTGAGGAAACCCGCTGTCGCCACTTCATGGGCTACTCTTTCCGATTAGCAGCAAGGGATCTTTTATTTGCGCTTCCCACAGGTAGGATAGCACAAACCATGGCCTTTGTTGAACCAGTTATGGATCACTGGTCGGTACAAATGGTTTACACATACCCATTGAGCCTTTCGTAGCATTCACTCGGGGTTTGGAGTCGGTATCTTGATTAAAAATCCCATACCTTGACTGGGTGGACATTACCTTGGTCTCTACTAATTTAGCCGCTAATTGTGATTGGGAGGTGCTTAATGATT
>JAECMU010046245.1:0-14321 GCA_016106625.1 Dracogyra subfuscus | reverse complement strand
ACAACGCCCATGTCGAATTGGCAAACTCCGTCGTGATAATTGATAGCCGGAGACTAGCATAATTTGTTATATCGATTAAATTTGAAATAATAGGCCAACCTTGCAGGCGGAGTACAAAAGCTATATCATCCTGAGAGTGGCAGTCTTCTTATAGACAAATCACCAGCATTGATTTTATAATGGAGAATAAAGCCACTTTGTCAAAACTTCTTTTGGACTGTCTTATACATAGACCGAGTGTCGTTCTGTGTATGAAAGACAACTTAACGAACCTTTCGTCATGGAAACATTAAAAATTTACATCATATAAAATAAGCGTACTCTAGGCGTTAAAATTTAATTATGATTTTGAATATGTTAATGATTTTGTCGTTTACATCAGCCAGTTTATAAAAAGATCAATTGGCGATAGGAAGAGTAAATCCGACCGTCGTTTTTAAAAAATCATAGAATACGGGATTTTTTCTGCAAAGAACGATGTTAATATGCGTGTGGTATTTTCGCCGGAACTAGTGCATCGAACCGGAATGAAAAAAGTGTAACAGATAGGTTGAATGTTCAAAACTGCGTAGCTATAATTGCGTCTTGGGAAACAAATTGTGTGATATTTCGTTCAGTGTACTGCCTAGTGCGATCTTAACCGTTTTAACACAGACATTAAATTGAGCGTCACAATTGAGCACATTTAGCAGTAGCAACTCCGCTGGCAGTTAAAAGCCAACTTTAAGGAAGGCAGCCGATTTGACTCAGTCACATAGGAGGAAGATATGTATACCTCAAACCCAGAATGTTATATTCATTAATTTGTTTTAAAGAGGCGGGACCATGGGCGGATCCAGGACATTTTCAGGGAGGGGGAAAAAACGTCGAGGCATTTTTGTTTGTTTTTAAAAGTCGGAATGGGCTAAAGATCGGGATCGTTGTTAAGCAGGTCTAGGGGTATACTCCTCCGGGGACATTTTAAAACTGGATGGCTTTAAACGCCTTTCCTTGACATCTGAATCGCAAAATCGCAATGATCAGTTCCTCTTTTGGAGTTTTTTTAACCCTCCAAAATATCATACAGAATTGTTAAAACCCGTTACTCTTAGATCTCAATCACTAAATCGTGAATTTTAGCGTTCACCGCCGTCGAAATGGCCGGGAACGGGGGAACGGGAGAACGGGGGAGGAGGACCCGGGGAAAAGCCATAAAATCAACTTTGCTTCATATATAAATAGGACTATCATATATTTTATCGCAATTTCACTTTGATCACTTTTTTAAAGGGCACTATTCTTGGGACGGCTTGGTCAGATACACATAAACACGACACAAAGGAGCATTTGTAAATTACAGCTTCCAAGGGCACTATTCTAGGGACTGATCTGTCTAGATAGGGCAGATATACATACATATTACAAAGCTTATTGATCATTAGGAATTTTGAAGATCTATAAAATTCCAAAGCCAAAACTATTAGGCTATCATTATGCATTAAGGGTGCTGTTGTTGAAAATGTGGCATGCTCATGTACCACCACTAAGGCTTCAAGCATGTCTATCCAGAGTCCAGCCAGTGACCGGACTCTGAACAGAATTTTACTTAACGGAGAAATTTTGACTTTTATTTCCAAAGTTAAACTTAAGGATGCAGGATTTGTTCCAGGAAGAAGGGGTGGGGTGAAAGTATTCCAAAGTAATCTAACACACATTAATGTGTGTGTGTGTGTGTGTGTGTGTGTGTGTGTGTGTGTGTGTGTGTGTGTGTGTGTGTGTGATAATCTTATCATCGGTTATTAGACGTCAAACATGGTCATTCTGACATTGTTTATTTTAGAGGAAACCCGCTGTCGCCACTCTTTTACGATAGGCAGCAAGGGATCATTTATTTGCACTTCACGCAGAAAGGATAGCACAAACCATGGCCTTTATTGAACCAGTTATGGACCAGTTGGTGCAAGTGGTTTACGCGTACTCATTGAGCCTTGCTGAGCACTCACTTAGTTTGGAGTCAGTATCTGGATTAAAAATCCAATGCCTCGAGTGGGATCCGAACCCAGTACCTACCAGCATGTAGTCAGATTGATTAACCACTGCGCCACCGAGGCTGGCCAATTCCGAATAGTACATTTCATTTATGAAATGCAATACCATGGCTTGTGAAGATGGATCTTAATCCCTTTCATGCTGAAAAGCCCATATGGCTGTAACCTGAGATTGCCACTGCTACCTGTCTTTTAACAGCTTCTCCAGCAGCCCCCAGCTCAAACTGCCCTCTCGTATTTCCTTCTATACTGTCCTTCCTCCATGTTTCTTTCGGTCTTCTCCGTTTCCTTTTTCCAGGAGGGGTCTATCGGAGTGTCACATGATGACATGGCCATTCCACTACCATCTACGGCGCTTGATATCCGATGTGAAGATGGGTAGTTATCGGTAATGGTATTTAAACTGTGGCAGTCCTCTTTCGAGCGATGCAGGAAGGATGTGCATGCATTGGATAGTACAGCATTTCCTCCGGAGTGGCTGTCCTATTGGCGAGGCACTAGAGATGGATGGAATCGACTAGTTTGTCAAATACGCATTTGCCTCTGCATCATGCAGAGATACGGTTTTATTGTTCAGATTGTGATAGTCTAGAATTTAGGTATATAGGACTACGTAGCCGAAAGTCAGAACCAATAATTTCACTCATGTCTAGCTGGGCATTTAAAAAAAAGGCGAAACGTAGACCAGTGGAAATTAACGCAATCGTGATGCGCGTTCGGTCTATGATCGATCCCCAGCTACGTCAGAGGTCAGATTCGTGATGGGCATGCCTGAACCTATTTTTGGATATGGGCAGGTTAATGAGTTCCCATCTCCGTATGTGGGCCTATTGGGCTATTTCTCGTTCAAGTTGGTGAACCACAACTGGTATATCAAAGGCCGTGGTATGTGCTATCATGTCCGTGGAATGGTGCATATAAAATATCCCCTGTTTAAGGCTGTTACTAATGGAAATATGTAGCGGGTTTCCTCTCTAAGACTATATGTCAAAATTACTAATTGATGAATAATAAACCAATGTGCTCCAGTGGTGTCGTTAAAAACAAAAACATTTTTTGACAAATATTTTTAAAAATGCGTAAGATAGCGAGCGTTAGATGAATAGGAATAGTGTACATTTCAAGCGTCAAACAAAATGTAAAATTTAGATGATAAACTGTCATTTTGCAAACGAGTCTAAACAAAACGCATCTTTTCACTGATGTAAATATATACCATGCGTGTTGGTTTAAATACAAAAACATTGATTATAAAAACGATGTCTACAAACCCATGTTAAACATCTTCATTTTACAGTTCAGGATGCAATCTATCAACAATTATGGATGTAATTTATCCAATACACCAAATGATGATTACAAATTAAGTCTCACTGAACTATAGTATACCATGAAATATATACATAGTACATTGCTTCACGGATATTTAATTACAATACCGAGCCGCACACACTCACAAGCAACTATGGTAGATCGTGATTGTGACAAAACCAGCTTTGATGAAAAGTGACAAGAGATATGCACGTCTTGTAAAATAGCCTTTTAATGGTTTCGTATGGATTAATTAGCAAGATTAAAGGTGTTCAAACAATATTTCTTACACACCAGGAGGCTATAACATCTGTTATTTTTTATACCACATACTTGTTAACACATATAGACGTGCGTTAACATTTTAAAGACATACGACTGGTTGCTCCGTAGGTGATGACCAGGGCTCCGTTCCACGTAACGATCTTAGCCCTAAGATTACCTTAAGCGCATAGCTACCCTATGAACTAAAGTTAATCTTAGGGCTAAGGTCGCTTCGTGGAACGGGGCCCTAGTCACCAATGTCATACCATCCAATGAAAAAAACAAAGACACCCCTCACCTACAAACAACCGTTGAATCGATAACTCGGTGACGTACACAATAACCACACATTGACTTGTTTGTGATGCACGCACAAGACTTAATTAATTATAAGAGTAAGGGTCGTAATAGGTTTTCGTTGGAAATTGCATTTAAATTTAAATTGAAGTTTAAAAACGTATCCAATCGATTTCGCTCCTTAGATACTAGTACTTTTAAAACACGCTGAAAAACGCTTATCTCGTTCACCTGTCAAGGTCCCTTCATAAACAACCACAGGTTTTAGTCCCCCTCAATCCGCGCCAGGTTAAAACCACACACCCTAGTTACCAAAGTACGTGCCTTGTTTCACATATAATTAATTCATTGTTTAGGAAGGAAGTTTATAATAGACACTTACCGTACTTTGAGAAAAACAGTCTCTTACTTCCCACATAAAAACATGCCTCTGTAGAAAATGACTTTTTTTTTTTTTAATTATCAAAAACAATGCATACACTACAATACATGGAGAGAGATCACCCGATCATTTCAAGGTCTGCAGTTTATTGATGGCATGGGGGTGGGTGGGGTAGAAGCAATGTCAGCGGAATTGATCAGAAGATGGCAATTTGAAGGCTTGAAGATGATACGAGAGTTTAGGGGCATGCTTCCCTGTAGAAAAGATTCTGTATATCATGTGTTCAAATAATATATTATCAGTGCTCGGAGCACATTAACAATGACAGAGGGTGGGATAGGGTGTGTGATGAATGACTGATGTGTGGTGTGTGTGTATAATAAGTGGTGTGTGTATGGTGTGTGGTGAGGTAAGGTGGGTGTGTGGTTAGTGCATGGCGAGTGTAGGGCGAGTGGTGGGTGTATGGTGCGTGGTGGGCGTATGGTGAGTGGTGGGTGTGTGGTTAGTCCATAGGGAGTGGTGGGTATATGGCGAGTGGTGGAGTTTGGTGAGTGCATAGTGAGTGGTGGGTGTATATAAGTGTGTGGTGGGGTAAGCCGAGTGTGTGTATAGTGAGTGGTGGGTGTATAGTAAGTGTGTGGTGGGGTAGGCTGGGTGTGTGTATAGCAAGTGGTGTGTGTGTGGTGTCGTAGAGTGCGTGATGTGGTAGGGTGAGTGGTAGACTGTGGTGAGTGCATAGTGAGTGGTGGGTGTATGGTGTGTGATGGGGTAGGCTGAGTATGTGTATAGCGTGTGGTGTGGTAAGGTGGGTGTGTGGTTAATGTGTGGTGGGTGTATGGTGAGTGGTGGATGAATGATGTATGTATAGTGAATGGGTAGTGGGTGCATGGTGACTGTACGGTGGGTGTATTGTAAGTGGTGGATGTATGGTGGTGGTTGGGTATGGCTAGTTGTGGTGGTAACATGGGTTCTGATAAAGTACATGTGATGTAGAGGTGAACTTCACCCTCTGTAACATGCAAGATGTCAATCCACTGACTATGTAAATTGATATTAAAGTGAAAGTAGTCTACATATACATTCTTGTCATATTCGAAATTGGTCCATGTCACATGTTTTATAACATGGTGCAGGACACCTCAATATCACTTGATTACATCAGTATAAATTAGTGTTTGACAACTAATCACTTGCATTTTATTATCAATATGAAACTGAAAGAAGTCTGTAGTATTACTAATATCAGTGTACACAATCACTGAAATTTGATTATCAATATGATAGTGAAAGTAGTCTGTAGTGTCACTCAGTGTTTAGCACTATCAGTGTTTGACAGCCGACGCCCACGTATCACTGGAAGGGTCACATGGTAATACCCAGCCATCAGGGATTCTGCTGCATCCTGGGAATGATTCTGGAACCTGGTACATATCCCAGCCATGTCTGTAAATAAAACAGTATCACAAACCAATTAACACACTGACTGCAAAATGAACGTTAAACAACTATAAACACATTACCTCAAACTATGTGTAGTAAAACAATATCACAAACCAATTAACACACTGACTGCAAAATGAATGTTAAACAACTATAAACACATTACCTCAAACTGTGTATAGTAAAAAAAACACCTTATGAAACAACTTTTAGAATATTTTGTAAATTTCATATCGCACAAATACCCCCTAAAAATGTGATAATATTAAAGGGACATTCCTGAGTTTGCTGCAATATTTTAAGATGTTATCGACTAATAAAATATTTCTATGATTAAACTTAAATATTAAATATATTTTCTTGTTTAGAATATTAGCGGCTGTATATTAAATGTATTTCTGATCGTTCTAGTATTTGTACTAAGTTAATTTTCATTTTATTTCTTAAAACATTTTTTTTTCATATGTACGAAATTATTTGAAGACGATACCTAGTTTGGGCTTCTTACATATATTAAGATGACCAAAAACATACTAACTATACAGACACTGATATTCTAAACAAGAAAATATATTTAATATGTAAGTTTGATCGTAGAAATATTTTATTAGTCCGAAATATCTTACAATGCAACAAACTCGGAATTATCCCTTTAAAACAAAATATTATTGGAATGTGAATGTGTTTAATAACGCTACTGTATGTTAGAACTGATCAATATAAGAGAAACTGAGTTTTCTCTTAAAAATAATTGTCATGACCTCTCATCTTATATTATTTCATACACACACACACACACACACTTTGAGAAAATTCTAACCCCTGGACTGTAAGTAGTGTCAGATCAAAATGCATAAAGTTAACATATGAAAAAAATATAAAATTGATAAATAGAACTTCCAAAGAAATTGACCAACCTGATTTGAACTAGGGCATTGAAGTTTTTCTTGGCTTGAGTATAATACTGATAAAATGGATACAGATCATCACTCGGTGATGGGACTTCTGCAACAAAAAGACAAAAATAAGTTATTAATGTGTACATATATTCCTTTTATTAAATACTGAAATTAACGACAAACATGATAACAAAGTTATTTAACATGTAGTATGCCTGTATGAGTTGCTTGTAATTGGTTTCCATGTTCTAATCATTATGATTGTCCATATTACATAAAAAAAATTCTTTAAAAATAGGAATTTAAATTTAAATTCACATATTAAAAGTAAGAATAAGTATTGAAATTGTACAGGGTTTTTGCCATAGGGTTCGGAGAGTAAAATTACTTAACTTAAACATTTTTTATTTGATACAATTTTGTAATGTTTAAAGAGATTATAGTAAGAGAACCACTGTTTACAATTTATTACTGTGCACAGAAATCAGTGTCTAATTTAAAAACATTTCAAAGCATAATCCATACAATAGTGATTTTTGTATAGTTTGTACATTAAATTTTTACCAGTCACTGTTGATGTAAAGTGGTCACATGATTAGTTTAGTACATTTCACCAGTCACTGTTGATGTAAAGTAGTAACATGATTAGTTTCGTACATTTTACCAGTCACTGTTGATGTAAAGTGGTCACTTGATTAGTTTCGTACATTTTACCAGTCACTGTTGATGTAAAGTGGTCACATGATTAGTTTCGTACATTTTACCAGTCACTGTTGATGTAAAGTGGTAACATGATTAGTTACGTAAATTTTACCAGTCACCATTGATGTAAAATGGTCACATGATTTGTTACGTACATTTTACCAGTCACCATTGATGTAAAGTGGTCACATTAGTATCGTACATTTTATCAGTCATTGTTGATGTAAAGTGGTTACATGATTAGTTTTGTACATTTTACCAGCCACTGTAACAGGTAAAACTATACTGACCTTGTTTTCCAAATAACATCTGTTGATGTTTCCTCCGTTCTCGCTTCTGCTTCTCGAAATCAATGTGTTCCTTCTCTTCTTTCTCCTTCTCGAGAGCTTCAACCCAGTCGTTTTCTAACATAATCTGAAAACCACAAATAATAATCACAAGTCACTTCAGGCCTTGAAATAGTGGTCTGCAGATTAAATAAAAATACACCTGTAAAATTACCAAATTATCACACATTATTTGTCAAGAGATAGATGTATATATACAATCATAACATCTTCTATTTAGCTGAGGCCACTAGAGCATATTGATTGTTTATCTTATCATTGGCTATTGGACGTCAAACATACGGTCATTCTGACACTGTTTTTTTTTAGGAAACCCGCTGTCGCAACATAGGCTACTCTTGTATGAAAGGCACTTCCCACAGGCAGAATAGCACAAACCAAGGCCTTTGTTGAACCAATTATGGATCACTGGCTGGTGTAAGTGGTTTACACCTACCCATTAAGCCTTGTGGAGGGAGCACTCACTCAGGGTTTGAAGTTAGTATTTGGATTAAAAATCCCATGCCTCAACTGGGATCTGAACTCAGTACCTAACAACCTGTAGACCGATTGCATAACCATGAGGCCACTGAGGCCAGTTTTAATTTTATAATGCTCTAAAATACATCTCATAGATCGTAATTTCCCACACACTGTTCCAAACATTTGTGTGCTATTGTTATATCAAAATTACAGCAATAATCAATATTTTCTGGCCATAGTAAAATACAGCCAGCTGAGAGAACCAAACAAAGCTTGAGTGTCTTGACATCTTTTGTGTCATTCTGTTTTAGAAATGAATAGTCTAAAATGTTATGGCAACTTGACTTCATGAGGCAATATATCGAGACCCCACCTTCTACCTTTCTTCTGCTAGATTGGTGCTTGAATAATAGAATGCATTACCATTATGACATATTTAGAGAGAGAGAGAGAGAGAGAGAGAGAGAGAGAGAGAGAGAGAGAGAGAGAGAGAGAGAGAGAGAGAGAGACAAGGTGAGGGTGAGAGACAAGACAGGGGGAGTGTGAGAGACAGACATACAGAGAGAGACACAGAGGGGGAGGGAGGGGAGGGAGGGAAAGAGTGTGTAAGAGAGAAATATTGAGACAGAAAGACAGAGATAACCAAGAGAGAGAGAGAGAGAGATAAAAAGAAAGAACACAGAAAGAGACAAGAAAGAGATACAGAGACAAATACACAGAGAAGGGAGAGATAAAAGAGACAGAGAGACAGACAAAAATACACAGAAGGGGGGACCCACTGCTAGTACATAAAAACTATTTTTAAAACCACCCAAAAACAACCCAAAGGAATCTCATATGAACTTTTTCATAAGCGGGATAGCACACTTCATGTCATTTGATGTTCCAGTCATGAAGCACTGCATAAACCAGAACTAAATCCAAAGGTGTTTTCTTTGTGACCCACTGCCTCCCAGGAGAGCCCTATATGGAGCTACAGTCTATCACTTTATAATGATCACCTTCAGTGTCTTCTCCTCCTCCAGATACAAGTCTTGTTGTTTCTTCAGCAGTTTTGTCAAGTTTTCTACCATCTTGTGAAAATCTTCATCATAGACTACTGAGGAATAGCGACCTGGAATGGAGAAAACACAAAAGTTGCAAGAAAACCGAGTAAAAAACCCCAGATGGCTCAGATTATGACAGAGATATAAAAAAGAACGCCCAACCCATAAGACACGCAGGAAAAAGAAGGAAGTTACAGTCACATGACTGGAACAGGAAGGGGTGCGCAGTAGACCAATTCAGGCCATCCCATTGGCTGTTGGGATGTTCAGACCAGTCTATTAACCAAAGGGAATTTGCACTAGTTTTGAGGACAGGTGATGCTGAAAAGAAATACATTGTATAAAATAGTCAGTCAGTGACAATACAACTTAACCATTTTATTAAGCACTTTTATAATATCTGAAGTATCACTTTAAAAATCCTTCTGTACTACGGAAATATAGGATGTTCAAGTAGTTTGTATAAAGTACACCACGTACGAGTCTGGGGTTGAGAACGTCGCCATGCGTGTCTGTGTCTGTGTCTAACGTAATTGGCTGTGAGGAATGACTGCTAGAATCCGTACGGTATTACAAAATGGCAAACATTGTTCTAACTGGCTATTAAGCATTTGACAATATGCGTTAATGACGACAACTCGCGAGTAAATTAAAAGTGCAGTTATGCTTGTATTTGAACTTAGAACTTGACTGTATACGATTGAAACCAGACAATGCAGCTTTAGCAAGGATGGCAAACATGTACAGTGACATCCATTGCTGTCTGCATCACCCGTCATTGGTGTATGCATTCAAGGGTATGCATGTACATTTTTGTTTTGTATGTTAATTATACAATATAAATATCAACATTTACTTATATTTGTAGTAATATTTAACATGAATGGACTTAAGACGTATTAGAAAAACTGAAGACTTCAGCAAGGAAAGCAACTAAGTAACAAACAAACCAGAACCATGTTAGTGCAAAAAAGGAGATAAACTTAAGATTAACCAGAGTGTTGAGTGCATTGCCAAATAAAACATTTCTTCTTCGTTCACCAAAGTGAGTTTTAACAGCTCAATAATGGAAGGTGCAAGACCATATCAATGTTTTGTGCAATGAAAAGTAACAATTAACAAAGAGAGTTGAGATGTTGATGCCAACGATAGCCTGTTGAACCTTAACTGGTGGGCATAACTAACAATCATCAAGTTAAAATGAAAGATGGAAATGGTTTATTTAATGATGCACTCAACACATTTGATTTACGGTTATATGGTGTCGGACATATGGTTAAGGACCACACAGATATTGAGGGAGGAAACCCACTGTCCGATTAGCAGCAAGGGATCTTTTATATGCACCATCCCACAGACAGAATAGCACATACCACGACCTTTAATATACCAGTTGTGCACTGGCTGTGATGAGAAATAGCCCAATGGGCCCACCGACGGGGATCGATCCCAGACCGACCACACATTGAGCGAGCGCTGTACCACTGAGCTACGTCCCGCCCTCCAGTTAAAATGAAATGCACATTGATGTAACCAATTCTCATATCAATGATCACAACCGAATGCTGGATGTTTATATCAATTAACAACGGCTCACCTTGTTTTTCTGCAAAATCCTTTCGAATCTTCCTCAACTTCTGAAGTGCTTGTAACAGATCTGTTGACTTCTTAACATCTGATAACTTCTTCCGCACTTCACTCAAGAACACATCGGCTGATGCTTTAATCTCCTTGTTCTACAAAATAAAATAAAAATTAATTATGTATTAAATTAACAAGCATTCTGAGACTATTGCTTAAGTAAAACATGTCCCTTACCCGACCCAACAACTTTTCTATCTCCAAGTTGAAGAGCCATAACTTTGTGCAAAGGGAGTAAATTGCTATGAAAATCAAACCTGATCTGTAACTATACAAAACAAAATTGCTGCATATCTTTGAGCCATTGCCAAAAAAGGTTTAAAACATTTATTTGGGACAGATAGACAGACAGACACAAAACATAGTTTCTTCCAGTTCATTGTATGTGGTTAGGCACAGCAGCTGAATAAATGAGTTTTAATCGTGTAATTTTAAAAATAAATTGTGCTAAAAAAACCTCCCCACTTTAACCTGGTCCAAAACTGGAATATGGCAAAACAAAGAAAACAGGTAATTACAAATTATACGGCTATAAAACAAAGTAAAATATCACACCTGCTTTTCTTCAAGGTCTTTCTGTACTATTTGTCTTCTCCACTTATCGATGGCCTGGTGTTTCAACTCGCGAGCCTTCTCCTCCCTCAGTCTGTTTTCATAATCCGATTTTCTCTTCCTCTTTATCCGTTCCTACAATGGGAGGAAAGTTGACATGATGCAGGTACTGGTGTGAAGAAAAATAAAGAATTAATAACAAAAAGATACACAACGTACTAAGTTATGTTTATTTTCATCATTAATCACCTCAGAAGTAACAACTGTCCAAGTATCAAGCCCTTTATAAAGCACACAGTACATGACCTAACAACAAAAGTAACTACTAACCTATAGTTGGTTTCTTAATGCCACTAGTTTGATTCAACAGTTTGGCCCATACCAAGATTTGTTTGATTGCCCCGAGTCAAATCAAAGTGAGATGAAAATGAGCCTCCTGAAATGTGCTAGTTGAGCAATCCCTTAACAGGGCTAGCTCTGGCACTCAGCATATTCTCCCATTGTGAATTTCAGAAACAACTGGTAAATTTTATTTTGATTTGGCGAAATAATTTCATGGAATAGTAGATATTTTGATAAAAAATAACTAGTTTTCTGCAATTTTTTATGTTTAATTGATTATTTGGCGAAATTTTCAGCTGACCCAGAGCTAGCCTAGCTTGAAGTTTCTACTAAAATTTATTAAATATTTTATTACAAGGCAATCAATTTCCTGCTCTCCTAAAATTGTCCAGGTAAATGTGGAGGTTAGTGGGAGTGAACACTCATCTTTCCTGGTGAAGTCTGGTTTAGCTCATAACATTTTGACTCTTGTGTTTTGTAAAACAAAATATTTTAAAGGCGTATCGTCACAGACCACTGATCTATTCAATGATCTAACAAAGTATTACCTGAACAAAAATAATTTGATTTGTCCATAAATGTATTTTATTCAACCATGACATTTTGTAAAAATAATTGAATTATAGTAATGGTCCATAATTCAAAAGCTAAAATTGCCAAGATTTCACTCCATCATGGTTCAGTTAAGGTGATGCGATAGCTAGATTTGCTTTCCAACAATTAATGTAATTTTTTATTTCTTATCCATTTTTTTTTTAAAAGGTCCTTAAATCTGTAGGACTTTAAATACGGTACATTCTTTGAAACATGACTTTGCAAACTTTATTCAAAAACAAAGATTACATTGTGATTTATTACAAGAGGTCATCCATGATCCTTATTTTACAGTACATCTCTACACAGTTCCACTAGAGGAAATCCCTACCAAATTACATCATTAATACTATTCTAGGATTGGTTGGTTTTTCTTTTAGCAAAAGATTTTCAATAATTTTATATAAAATTGAAATAGCATTTACTGGAAATGAAAACATAATATATAAGGTCATCTCCTAATATTTGACTACAACTTATATATATATTTATAATGTCATCTTGGCATTGTTTTTGTATGGTTTTAACTTTACTTTATCCGAAAGTTAACAGAGAGATGAAGAATGTTCAGTAATTCTGGATTTTTAATCATCTGTACAATATTTCCCGATTTTCTGGTGTTTCTCCAAAATGTTCTACATTCTCAGTCTAAAACTTACGGTATGGTTTTCCCTGATGCCCAGCATACATTCTGAATGGAGGCTGCCAATTTAGGCCATTGTGCAAACCTAACCTTAGGACAAATCTCAATACTGTATAATATTAAAA
Source organism: Dracogyra subfuscus (assembly GCA_016106625.1). Lineage (NCBI taxonomy): Eukaryota > Metazoa > Mollusca > Gastropoda > Neomphalida > Peltospiridae > Dracogyra > Dracogyra subfuscus. The sequence continues at coordinate 1,247 of JAECMU010046245.1, read as the reverse complement.
GTTATGTTTGTTTTTTCTCGTATTTAACAGACTTTCATCTTTGTTAAGGTCGACGACAGTCACTTTTCGCACCCTTGTTTTGGCTTCATTCACATTAAATATATATTTATATTTATTGTGTACGAATAAATAAATGAATGAATGAATGTTTAACAACACCCCAGCACCTTATTGTGTACGAAGCCAAAACAAGGGACTAAAAAGTGACTGTCATCAACCTTAGTACATGTCAGGCCATAGGATTTCAAATTAATTGGAAAATTATTTTTTGGTTACATGCCTTGTAATCATGGGAACCCATCAGAAACTGTTTCTAGATTCTGTTGAATAGCTATACTCGACATAATAATAATATGACAAACAAAATTTTTGTTCCATGATTTTACTAACGGGCTACTGATACAGTACACAAAACGATAGTTTCTGTGAGATCCGAGGGCCTGAATGTATATATTTCCTAATTCAAAGTATAACTGTGAAGAAGTAATAAAGGATACAAAGCAAGGATACATATAGTAAGTGTGCATTATGTCTGCAGCTGGCAGACACTGCAAAAGTTGACAAACAGTTACGAAAACAGGAAGTCCTGTTGTGTGTACTGAAACAGAAAACAAATACAAGTGCATTGTGGTTGTAATTACTGATGAATTCCAGCAGGGATGGGTAAAAATAAAATTGTTAATCGGTCCCACATGATGTCATAATTACCGAATTAGGAATAAACCTGAACAATTAGACAAACATTTATAAGGTGATATTTGCCAAATAGTGTTTGAAAAAACCATAGTGGTACTAGTTATTGTTTTATCTTGAATCCATGAATGCGAAACAATAAAACTCCCACAACAAAAAAGGTTGAAACCTTTCATTTATTTCAGTCCTTTATAATTACTGGATACACTACCTTGAACAGTCAACAATAAATACATTTACAGATTATTACAGTACATTTTATGCTATTTAAAGCAGTTTGTATATCACAAAAGCCTCTTGCCTTGGACTTGGGGAAACTCAACCTGACAGCATACACAGGTGTTGACAGAACAATGATTATAACCAGTTGCAAATGCTGGATTCTTTGTTTTAATCGCAGTGTAATACTGTAAGTGAGATAGCTTCCTCACCAAGAATGGTGTTATTGTCAGCAACTGTTTAATTTCGTTACCAGCTCGGCCACTTTGAACAATGCTTAGTCTAGTGGCAGTGGACTGATACTACTGTAGGGGTGGGACATAGTCCACTGGTAC
>JAECMU010046236.1:1221-11753 GCA_016106625.1 Dracogyra subfuscus | reverse complement strand
CCCCCCCCCTGTAGTTACGCCACTGGGCACCAACTTCAATAAGGATTTCGACCGGGGTCGTCCGGGCACTCTTTGATCGCATACATATGCAAATAAACTTTGGCTACGAACATTTTGAAATACCAAGTAAAGCGTCTGAATTCACTGTGTTCGATGGATGACATATCCAATTTTATATCATTCCTATACATATACGTGCATGTGTGTCGAAAATAAAGGTTTGTAGAGAAAATAATAGCTCAGGTAATAAATAGAATAACAAACTCGGTACCAGTTATTATAAAAAATGTTGTCCCTCGTGAAATAATTTTCATTTGTCATTCGCTATTTTTTTTACTCGGGACATAAATTTGATAATAACTGGAAACTCGTGTATTACCTTACATATAGTTTATTGTTATGGAGATGTACTTGGGCTAGAGTGTCAGAGAAGAAATTCCCTGCCTACAAACGGGCAACTCTTAGAAGTGCAGGAAAATTAAAAGGGTTTTTAGTGACTTTTCCACACTTATTTTCCAGTCGTTGTTATGCCAGTCATGAAAACACTGGTTTGAGTTGAACAAAACTCAAATCGCAAAGACTCGTTGATCATAAATTTAATGTGCACATTGTTTTTGTCATGACATATACTTAGTTTATTTTTAGCAATACCGAGCAGTGTATATCCATTGAATGTCCATGCACGGCCACCATGGGCTTAGTCTCTCTGACATCGTCAATGACGGGAAGACCATTACACAGGTTCTGATACAGAACAGATGGCGGTGGTTAAAATCAGTGTCATTTAATGTATGGGAGTTCATGGTGAAATAAGAAAGGAAATATAATATTTATTGGTCGTTCAACACACAGTGATCAACGGTTATTAGATGTGAAGTAAATATTGACGGAAACACATGATCTACGCGAAGAGAGAACAAATTTGTCCTCGCTGCATAAGCTACTCCTTTCCAACAGCAAAAACGTCATTTTAATAGGCACTAACGTTCCCACAGTACTTGTATTACTGGTACTTGATATATTGGGCATGAAACACTTGTTGAAATAGGTTTTAATGTTTAAAATAGATACTATCCTAGCAAATTTGTTGTTCGTACAAATAAATGGTTTTTTTTTTTTAAAAGGACAGTTGATTAAATTACCATTGTCAAAGTTTATTATAGATTGAGCTGTACACAGAATGATCACCGGAATGCTGCGAGCGGGAAGAATGAAGAAGGTAAAAGGTTTGTGTTGTCCAAGACGATCAAGTCAGGTAATATACACACATCGTTACACGCGATTCTCGTTGTGTGGGACAAACACACAAATATACACTGACATCTCTACAGGGATTAGAGGCGTGCAACCGAACAACACCAACATTCTCCAGACGAAAGGTAAAGACGAAACTCAAATACGATCAGCATGGCCAGATTTGTAGAGAAAAGGAATGTTTGGTTAATGACACCCCAGCTTAATCAGGTAGGGTAATTGTGACTCTTGGGCTAGAGTGTCAGATAAGACACTTTTAAAACTTTATTTTCGTATTTATGGCCAATCAAAGGTCCAATTAATGGGCACATATGTTAGCTGTCTGTGTCGTCTGTCCAGGACAGTGGTTTAAATGTTCATTAGACAGAAGTTGGTGTATATTGGTGTACTGGCATTACACCTCCCCATCCAGCCGTTAAAACTCGCTCTAGATGAGAGTTTCTACCAGGATGCGAACCCAGCACCTATATCACCAAGAAGGATTCGCTTCATCTACTAATGGATGCACAGATATATAGTGGTTGACATCACGGTCAGCACACGATCAAACCAAACGAGGTTTTCATTTGGCTATTACTTGTTTTGTTTTGTGTGTGTACGTGCGTGCGTGCATGCATTTTGCGTTTGCTTGGGATGGGTATAACTTCTTTTATATCCCAATGCATCGCGAATACGACTTATTGTCATACACGGATGTGTTGTTTGTCATGTCGTGAAATATAGGGCACCCGCGTGATGGCACCCACCCAGTTGAGATTAAACTCGGATAGACGGGTCCATTACGGTCCGTAAATCGTTAGCACACCTATCTATGCTGAGCAGAACTTGAAAAGGTCTTTTGAAATTTAAATTATTTTCTACCATCCTCGCACAAGCATTAACCGTGGCCGAAAGAAACAAACCGTGCAGAAGTATGCCAAGTGCTCTTTTTTTACGACATTTCACGCTGTGAGATACGACATCACGTGACTGGACATAAGTTTTATGATTTATTAGGACAGGTAAAGGTATATTACCTCAGTACAACTTGTAGTAACGATCTGTAACACAATGGCGAAGTTGTAATGCAAAAACATGTAAAGTGTAGAGATTGGTTGCACACCACAAGTTGTGATGGAGTCGAATGTGTTCCAATTCCTTCATTGTTTATTGATCAAGCAAGTGGTATGGTACAGGTGGTTACTACATGCCATGCCGTGTAAACGCACCTTAAGCTGTAAAGGTGTGTTGTATATCAATGTACGGAATCTTACACAAAGAATGTTGTTCATAATAGTGTTATATGCTGAAAAGATAGTAAATTAGTAGTCGTCTCAATGGGAACTTATACAGGACTGTTCCATAAATGATTACAGGAGGTGGAAGGGAAGGGGGGGGGGCAGTGCATCGAATGATTTGGTCAAGTTATGTTTGTGCAAAATATTTAATTTTAATTTTTAATATAACCTGAAACAGTCCTTACTAAAGAATATTGATTTTTAATAGTATACAATAAATTTACTAATACAAATACTTAAGACATATAAACCAATCAAATGTAGTTTATTTTTAAATTTCTTTTGTAATTGGGAAATTTACAGTCTGAGAAACACTACAGCACTATATGATGTCTGTATTCCACGTTTGATTTTCGAGGGGTGGGTGGGGGGATTGACAACAAGTCCTACTGGCATCTGTCAACATCATTTGCTGTCCAACTCCATAAACTAATCCGAACCTAATTTTAGCGAATTTCATATAATTAATATAAGCATTTTAAATATGTTTTATTACACAAACTTTTACTCTTAACCAAATTTAAACTGAGAGTTCAAACTATTTGCCATTACAAAATAAACATTTAGGATAAAATCAAATAAGCATAAGAAAAACTCCAAATCCTTTGAAATAAAAAAAAAGAAAAGAAATATAAACCAGAACTGTTAGTAAGTAAATTAATTTTAAATCACACAATTTATTTAATGACTTTCTGTTTTTCGTCATAAAATTAGTCCCATGGTGCCACTGAAACCATGTCACCGCAGTACAAGGTCAAAAGCTTGGTGCGGATCGTACGGAGCCGGTTGATTAAAGCGGCTTTATGATCTAAGTCTTGTTTGCGTCTCTGATGAGGGGGTGTTCTCGGAGATACCTGGCCCCTAATGTTTACTGTTTGTGGTTTGTGACCGTCCCTTGTTTGTTTAGCGTACTCCTACATCTTCCAACAACATCACGACGACGCGGCCGATTAACGCCACGACTCTTCCACACCAATCCCAAACCGACGTTCCCCCATTCTCCAGTGATTGCCGTAGACCTATACAGTTACGGGATTGTTCCTTTTGTTGGAGGTGCAGTGCAAATAAACGTGACAGTGAAAATGGAAACTCTTACCAAAACAGAAGTAAAATAAATATATCAACGGCAAATCTCCAAATAATACTAAAGAGTTTCTTTCGATTTAGGCCTCTCTTTTATTCTTTCTTCTATTTTGTTTTGTATTGTTGGAGATGCAGTGGAAAAGACGTAAAAGTAAAAATGGCTAGTCTAAAGAAAACATGAGTAAAATGAATACAACGACGACAAACCTTCAGACAATATTGATACATACATATATATACTATATATATATACGGTAATCCTGTCATTGGGTTTAAACAAGTATGCTCTATTAGCAGCATGGACGGACGTTTGATATACCAAGAATTTGGTTGGGAGCAAATAAATGCAATGAAAATCAAGAGTGTTATCTTGGCATTGGTAGTGGTGGTGGTGGTAGTAACGGTAGTAGTAACAGTAGTGGTGGTATCAGTTGTAGTCGTTGTATAATAATAATAATAATAGCAGCAGCAGTAATAGTAATAGTCGTAATAGTAGTATTTGTAGTAGTAGTAATAGTAGCAAAAGTAGTAGTGGTATCCGTTATAGTCGTTGTATAGTAACAGGGGCAGCAGTAATGGTCGTAGTAGTAGCAGAAGTAGTAGTGCAGGGATTCTACATTATGGTAGCCCCACTCCCATGACTACTGATATTCAATGTTGGGCTAGCAAATAACTACTATTGACATGCCCGACGGCTAGTGAAAAACAAAATTGTTAAATGTTGCAGTTAGTATATTTTGTAAATATGAATATCCTGATCCCACCCCTACCTCCCTCTTTAGGTGACATATCTAATTATTACAATAATTTAGCAAAATTGTATTGACTATAGTAAAATAGGGCTAGTGAATATTTAATCGTGGCTAGTAAATATTTAAATCATTGATCCATGGCTAGTGGATTAAAAACAAATCCTAGAAGCCCTGTAGTGGTATCAGTTGTAGTCGTTGTATAGTAATAGCAGCAGCAGTAATAGTCGTAAAAGGAGTAGTAGTAGTAGTAGTAGTAGTAATAGTAGTAGTAGTTTTAGAATTTATAGTAGGAGAGAGAGAGAGAGAGAGAGAGAGAGAGAGAGAGAGAGAGAGAGAGAGAGAGAGAGAGAGAGAGAGAGAGAGAGAGAGAGAGAGAGAGAGAGCTCAAATCGGGTGTTAAAACCTGAAAACAACTGAATTCATACATATTTGGCAACATTGTTACTTGGATATAAAAGTGTTCTAAAAATATGTTTAGAACTGTTGTCCTCATTGTCGTACAGTCAGTGCCGTTGAACGAGTTTTATCTCAAAGTGGGTAAAACTGGACAATCAGACGCGCGATAAATTGTCAGTTACACATTTCTTATCTATGACCGCATTTATTTATATAACCATAAGATATTAATAAACTAGCCCATAAAAAGAACTGTAAAACATAGCAATATAACCCAAGACACTTTTTAACCTACAAAAAAAAAGAGAGAAGAAAATACAGGTAATTCTCACCTCTTCGTCTGCGCCACAGAAGAAAGAAGATAATGCCTAGAACCAGTAGAACAACTGCCAGGGTTCCAAACACACTGCCCACAACAATTCCTGCGATATTGGGTTCGTCGCAATTCTGTGCACAAGAGCATTTTAAAAGCACGAAAAGAACACATAATTTCCAGCAGCGAAACATTTTGGGCACCTGATGAGCGCTGTGCGTCAGTTTAGCGGGGTCCGGCGGTGGTCGGCTCACCGGCAACAGACAGGTAAGACATTGTACATCTGTCACCGAGCTGTCTCACTAACTCAACTGGAGCATTTCAGGCATCTGTGGGCAGGACAGGCCCAACACCGACAGAATACTGCAATACGTTGTGTAGATAATATTATATCCACTCGTGTGTATATGTGTATATATATATATTCCGAGTCTGTGTATGTATGTTACTATGTATGTATCCGAGAAAGAAGGCGCCGCCAACGTTGATTTCTGTGAGAGAATATTTTTTTTTAGTGCAGGACGAGTTGATCGAAACCGTCTTGTCAACCCGTTTTCAAGGGACTGGTCCGTTTGTCCTCGCCGAGATCGTTGTATTGCCCAACACAATTGTAGGAATGTGCGAGCGCGTCATAGCCCAGTGAACACAGGTGAAGCAGAGCGAAAGATGAAGAGAGACTTGAGAAGTTAAAAATGTATATATGTGTACATATATAAAAGAGGGGTGGTGTCCAACCCGCCTGACCCTAACCTATACTCGCCGCTTTCCCGAGTTCGTCGATGGGGCAGGACAATCGCCGTGGTAAGGGTTTCCTCGTTGGACGATTTGTAAACACACGATGAGAATTCCCCACTCACGTCGACGATATATTGATTTTTGTTTCTCTGTCCAGGTAGATAAAAGCGACGCATTCCTGAATGAGAGCGCCTCCGGTGTGCAAGCGGCCAGGTATACACGGAGTGAGATTCTCAACACGTCACAGAACACCGTATTGCGGAGCCCGGCAAAAACACAATTAGCCTCCTGTGTCAATATTGGTAAATAGCGGGGAGTGTTTCACATATATAGCGTTACAGGCAAAGTGGATTTAATTTCGTGGAATGTGTTCATTGCTGTCATTTGAAACATTCGATATATACCCTCGGACTTTTGCGTAGAATGTTGTTAATGCGTTAAACACTATTTCTGGCGACTTCTTTCTTTCTTTTTATATGGGTTATAAACTTTTATTGCCATTTCAACATAAGGAATGAAAGTTTGTATATTGTTCTGATTCAATATCACTGAAGTATATAAGCAAACTATCTTGTTTTGTTTGTATTACCATGGAGTTACCGAATTACAAATAAGTAAACTTCGTATTTCAACATAACTCAAATATAAAAATACCAGAGAAAAAAAATCAGTAAAGAAACATTAATTAGTTTTATTTTTCGCTTATGCGTAACTGGTTCTATATTCACTTACTTAGAGACAATAAAAAAATTGACTTCGAAACTTTTAAACAATTTTAAAGACGAAGTTTCAGTTTTTAAAGGAGGGCACGTGTTTTGACGAACAACGACAGATCGTTCATACTGGTCTTATTAAATGTGTATTGTATCATGCACCATATATCTCGACTAAGTCCAGGCTCCGTAACTATACTATCTATCTACCAGTCTGAGAAAACTGCTTTCAAGTCACCGCCAAGCTGCTGATTTGTGTGTGTGTTTGTATTTGTGTGCGTGTGTGTACGAAACAGAACAAACAGAACGGAACTTTATTACGCGCAGTGCCATCGTTCAACAGTCAAAAGCACATTAATTGTTTCAAGTTCTTTATTTGCTTATGGTTTTACAAGTCCTCAGCTTACTACATAACTGCATGTATAAATTTATGTGTAATTTAATACAATTATGGAAATATACAGTATGTACATGTTACGTTTTACATATACGTCTACCTTTAACAATTATTCACTGATGTCATCTTAAAAGGATCAAATTCTGCAAAACTTATATAAGATGATATAAATAGCATACATGGAACATTATATCTCGAATCATTTTACTACCACATTGTAATAACATATATCTGCCAATGCTATCTACATATGTATATTGCAGATTATCATGAAATTGTAGTGAGCATTGTATGCGACTACTTGCGTCCACGTCATTATATATATTTTGTGCGTGAGGTCTTTTACTGAATAAAGTATTATCTGTTTGTCTGTCTGTCATTATGTACATGTAAAAATTCACAGTGCATATGGTTTAATAACTGTAAGCATATACAAATAAAAGTGATGTTAACTTCCCACGGCGCTACCACCCATTTGCTCATTTCTGGAATAGCCGTAACACACTTATAAAATAAAGTGAACAGCAGCCCAGTTTACAAAGTGCAACAACTCGCGCCCATTTCCTGATATTGATTAACATGAGTATTCTCGTGCAAGCAGCATACGTTATTGAATAAAATAACGGTAAATAACATCAATAAATGTGCTTAGTCTTTAGCAGTCAGTCAGTTACCTGCGTCTTTGAGGCAGAGCTGTCAACTCGGAGCTATTGTTAGGTACATTGCCGCTCTTCACGATGTTTATTAGAGTGAAAACGTCATTGAATGCTGGAACGAACCACAAGACTGCATGGTTATTAAGAGATGCACCCAGTTTCGTCTTTCATTCTTTTCATTATTCATAATTACATGTTTGTATGTTACACTTGTACAATGCAATATTATAATATATCGAGATGGCACATGTTACAGTATCCTACTATATACGTTATTCATATACTAACCAAGTAGGCTTAAACTAAGGTAATTTTCAACTGTTTAAAAGGAATGTTCGTTCAATCAGTGACTTTGTGGTTTAAAATTATGTCTGTCTGCCTGTCTGTATATATGTCTATATGTGCCCAATTATTTTGGTTATGCAATATAATATGTTTTTAAACGATCGAGGCATGGGATTTTTAATCCAGATACCGATTACAAACCCGCAAGGTGCAATGGGTAGGTGTCAACCACTTGCACCGACCAGTGATCCATAACTGATTCAACAAAGGCCATGGTTTGTGCTATCCTACTGCTAATCGGAAAGAGTAGCCTATGAAGTGGCGACAGCGGGTTTCCTCTCAAAATCTGCGTTGTCCATAACCATGTCTGACGCCATATAACCATAAATAAAATGTGTTGAGTGCGTCAAAAAAAGCTCTCCCCCTTTTTAAAGTGTTCAAAACGTCAGATGGTTCATTAGGAGTGCAGAAACCTTAAATAACATTTTAGAAAATTTGGGTGCATGGATCAAATACTGGAAGTATTTACAAAGAAATGACATATGTATCATAATTGTTGCTTACGTGATAAAAGCTACCTAACAGTGGATGTGGAAATGCCATTTGGTACATCACGAGTATATTTATTTATTTATTTATTTACTAACGCTTGAATTTACCAGAGAAAGGATAATATCTGTTTTGTTTTTAACATCAAACGTGCTGCGTGTTTTACAATCACGCGGTTCTGAGACGATGTTTTAAAGGTCTGTTGTTGCCAGTGTTGCTAGGCTATCAGTAAATTTCAATCTGTTAATGTTTAGCGTCGTTAAACATTTAATATAATATTGGTTATAAACATTATACAAGAAAACAGACCTGTGTTCAAATGACGGGAGCGCTGCCGGCGTTACGAATCCCCGCTGGGCTTGTTTTGCTTGAATACTAGTATGTCTGCGAGTGCTCGCGATAAAACTTAGGTACTGAACGCATTATTGTACGAAATGTGGTGTTTTTATTATAGTCTGAATGATACAATTGCTAAGTATGTTTAAGTTTGTTTTCTTTAACGATACCACTGGATCACGTTGATTAATAATTAATCATCGACTATTGGATGTCAAATATTTGGTAATTCTGATACGTAGTCATCAACGGAAACCCGCTGCAGTTTTTCCTAATGGAAGGGAGTTTTATATGCACTTCCTACAAACAGGACAGCACATACACGGGCGTTGTCCAGTTGTGGTCCATGGGTTCGAACAAGAAAAAAAACACCAATCAGTTCAATGGATCCACCCAGGTGATTTGATCCTGCGACACAAGCACCTCAAGCGAGCACTCAACCAACTGAACTAAATCCCGTCCCTATTTACAAAGAATATATTGTACTAGTTTTTATAAAACAGCAGTTGCCAATTACTGGAAGAAAAATAAAAATTGAGAGAGAGAGAGAGAGAGAGAGAGAGAGAGAGAGAGAGAGAGAGAGAGAGAGAGAGAGAGAGAGAGAGAGCGAGGGATGGACGAGGATAGAAACAGATAGACGGACGGACAGACAGTGTGCAATGTCCCTTAAATGGGGTCGTACCTGTGTCCCTTTCTTTTCTTAGTCTTAGTAAGTGCGGTCCTGCTATTAATTTTGTGTACACCAGTATTAGTCAACATTGTTTATATATCTAATGACTGTTCAGTGAGAATCAAATGAGTTTCCGGTACTCTTTTCATTTAATTTTATTGCATTTTATTTGAGAAATATCAAGAGGAAGAAAAAAAGGTATTTATAGTAAGTTTTTATTGGGTTTTTACTCCTCCTCTTTATGATATTTCTTTTATTCTGAATAAATCTCAAACATTGTTACTTTACATTAAAACATTTCAGGCATCTCTATACCGGATATAGAGCTTCTGACTGAATTGTCGACGACAAAAGTGGGATGCCTTTTATACTTTAAATAACGTATACTTTAAAACTACTTTTTTTCTTCTTTCGTAAAGCCCTCCCATTGAAGTCCAATTACTACCTTGTTAACATGTCTGCACGAAGGACCCGATTGCGTTTGTTGTTTGAATGAATTTCGATGTTGCATTGCATGCTGATGTCTGGCGAGCTCACGTCACCGTCTTAACACAGTTACACCTGCACAATGTCTTGGTGTGCACTGCTGCACAACAGGTAAACTGTCTTGCTTGTCGCTGTGATGTAATGTCTCGGTGTGCACTGCTGCACAGCGGATAAACTGTCTTTGCTTGTCGTCGAAAAGGAATGTAGCAGTCGACCACAAAACCTGCAGCGAATGTAATGATTAAAGTAATGAATTGGGGTGACAGGAGGTCTTTCAAATACACACCATGTGCACTTAAACTTGTCGACAACGTAACAGGTACGCAAAGGATCTACAAAGGGCTTTCTTTGAGCAGGAGACATCTGAATACCGCAGGTTAAATATATTAACCCGCACGCTAACCTTTAGTAGAGCTGTATTGTGTGCTCAGAACAGTATGTTTGAAGCTCAGCTGAATATAAGAACAAGACAATTTAATAATTTCTCTTATATAATGGTATATTTTATCAGGGAGAATTTAACAGAACCTTTCACCGCCAAAATTAACCCTCCAGTATGCGTCACCAACAAAAGCAAGTTCTCTTGTTGTTGTTGTTGTTGTTTTTTGTTGTTGTTGTTGTTTTTGTTAT
>JAECMU010046219.1:0-13732 GCA_016106625.1 Dracogyra subfuscus | reverse complement strand
AATGTCTACCATTCCACTAGCTAATTTCCACCAGCTAATTTCCTCAGCAGTTATTTAATTTTTAAAATAAACTAACAGTAGTGCCAAATTAATTTTCCTATTTGCTTTTATGATCCGAACAACAAAACCGCTTAACATTCATACCAATATCATTACTGCTGACAATTCAAGCTATGTCGTAGCACAAGGCAGACCAAGGGATGTTTTGGGTGGGGTGTAGCCCACTGTTTAAACTCCTCGCCTGATATGCGATCCTTCTAGGATTGATGACCATCAGCGGGCACTTTGGGCTATTTCACATTCCAGCAAATGCTCCACAACTGTTGAAACAAAAACTGTGGTATGTACTATCCTGTCTGTGGAATGGTGCATATAAAAGATCCCTTGCTGCTAATTGAAAAGAATAGCTTATGGCATGGCAGCATCAGGATTCCTCTTTCAGTATTTGTATTGTCCTTAACCATATATCTAATGCCATAAAATTAAAATGTGTTGTGTTTTTCGTTAAATAAAATATATGTTGGGTCCCCCCACCCACCCCCTCCCGAGATGTTATGGTATGGTTGTGATGGTATGCTGAAATAATGTCCTTCAATCTTTCTACTCATGACATGCGATCTGCTTCATATATCAAGTTAACATGTTTTTGCAATTCAGGAACATGTTTTTGTAATTCAGGAACATGTTTTTGCAATTCAGGAGATGAGAAGGTTGGATTATTTTGTGATTGCAAATACATTGAAAAAGGTACAACACACTTTAAATCATGATATACCCAATACTGCAGACATCTCATAAAGTCTGATTGCAAACTGTAGAGGTTTTTAATTTTTCAAAATCGACTTTACATCAAACAATAATCTATCCAGTCTAAAAATATTCTCTCTATTTTTAAATGACAAATGTGTTTTTTTGTGGCTTGAATTATAAGATTTTGTTGTATGTTTTTTGGGGGGTTTGTGGAGGGTTGTTCTATCTTTGATGTCTTGACAACGTGAAGTGCTTGCCAAGATTGTGTGTGCGAGTGTGTGAGCATGCTCAGTATAATATGCACTGCAGACGTCTAATGTGATATTGTCTGCCAGAGTTTGGTCCAAACTTAGAGAAACTGTTTTAGTTGAGAAGTTTGGATCTTTTGATCACGATGTTCATAAATGTTTTTTAAATATAATTTTTGAAAAATTAATTTTAAAACATTAATTATCTTGCAAGTTGTAAAATGTAATTATTTATTCTCTCTATGTTCATGTATTATATATATTTTTGGCACACCGTATCATTTCGGTGCCATCTGAATCGTATGCGCCATGTTGTTATTTTATTTAAACAATTTTCAACATTAATTAGTCTATATTCTACCAACTCTCGGTCAACTACTGCTTTTTAAAAAAACAAAAAAGCCAAACATTTCCATCCGTCAGTGGAAATTTATTACAGATGCTTCATCATTAGATATCATTTCTCTTATTCAGCATTTTATTAAGAAAAATTCTAGAACCTGAATATACTTCACCAGTGTCTGCTCTTAATTTTTATTTTGAGTTGCCATCCGGGCAAGTGGTGACAGCACTTTCACTTACCTGGTTCTATTTTCACTTTCCCGAATAATATTTTCTAAAAAACCCCAACAACAATATTGCAACAGATTATAAGAGAAAACACACACACCCCTGCCCCCCAAAAAAACAAACAAAAAAACAATTGGTCGCCAGGTGGGCAACCTTACTGTGGGTTTTCAGTCGCCCGTCTTCGTTTTCAGTTGCCAGGGGCGATCGGGCGACAGTTAAGTTTGAACCCTGCTTCACAGTATTTGAATTGGTTGGGTTTTTTTTTTAATTCTAAGTTCAGACATTTAAACAAAAAGTAAGACACTTTCAGTAAGCAGACAAAGAAATAAAATTTTAAAAATTGCATTATCCTTAGCTGTTGGACACTAAAAACTATTTAAAGTCAAATTTAAATTTAATATATTTCGTTAGCTTTTATGTCTACTGCTCCTGATACCATTTTCCAGTAGTTTATGTATGTATTTTATAGTTAATATATAAAAAATATATAAAAAGTATTGGTCTCTATACCTCATCTGAGGTGATAAAAATGATTGGTTGTTGGATTTCACTTGGCAGATGGTTCCATGAAATAATAATCTGTGTAACTGTTCAACTAAGAAGCTCGTAGCAGTAAAACAAAACAAAAAACATTTTTGAATTGAAAGGCTTCAGTGATAATATTCATGGTTTTGTATTTTTTTTAGTAGTAGGATTGGCTATGGGGGTGGGGGGAGAGAAGCCTACATAAAAGCCTATCCCAAAAGTCTGTTCAAAAGGTTAATGGCCTAGGTTAAAGATTGTGAAAATGTTACTCACAAATGATTGATGCATTCTATATTTTTCAAGCCATTGACCCTAATTTCTGGAGTACTGACCTCCGTATGAATTTTGTACAATGTCTAAACCACGAGAGAGAGACATTAGATTTTTCAAAAATAATAATTTAAATGTAAGTGGTCATGCTACCGTTACTGAATTAACAGCTTAAATATGGGGTTACACTGTAAGAAATTATTTTAGCCAGTTTTCAAATATGTAGGGGATTTGTATGAAAATTAAGAAAAAGCGGGCTAAATTTTATTAGCCAAATAAAAATGAGCAGTTGTCTAATTTGGCATTACGGCAGGGTGAGACCTGAGATTAACTTTCCTTAAATTGAAAAAAAAAGAAAAGGTAAACCTTTCAAGTTCCTGCTGTTGGCTGCTGTGGTGGTATTTAAAACACAAAAATCAATTTGCGTGCGTGCGTGCGTGCGTGCGTGCGTACGTGCGTGCGTGCGTGTGTGCGTGTGTGTGTGTGTGTGTGTGTAATATATAGAATAGATAGAACAGTTAAGACATTTAATTGTATGTTAAATTTGTATTGGCCCCATAGTTCAACTACTGTTATGAAAAACAACTAAGATAGTGTAACAGACAATGTTGTTGGTTTTTAGTGTGATAATCCCCCCACTTCCCCCTCCCACCCCCACCCACCATGATAGAAAAACAAATAAATAAACCCAACAGCTAAGGAATGCTTGATAAATAGCACAGCAGTTGAAGTAACCTTTTAAACAATACCTGTTGAAACAGTATCAGTTAAAGTAAGTAACCTCTTGAAACAAATCAGTTGAAGTAAGTAATCTCTAAACTTTAAAAAAAATAGTATATTGTATTTTACATTGTGACCTTGATTAGATTAATGTCATGTTTGTAATTTTTAAGATTCCTTTAGAGTAAATTTGGATTTGCATAATTCAACTTTCAGTTTCACAAAGCATGAACCTATTTACTGAACACCCCTGATTTCTTGATTGTGATTATTTTTTTTTATATTGTTTTGGTATATAATTTAAAGTTTTTTTACAGAGTGATTTAAATATGTTGATGAGTGCTATATATGCTAATTGTGAGTGTGTATAAAATTCTGTGTTTCTTTTTTTTTTTTTTAAAGATTGATCCAAAGTCTTATCTGCCCTTATATTCATTGGTACAAAGATTATCATTATAGCTTTGGTATTTCCTATAAATGTTACTAAAATTTATAAAACCATTGAAATTAATAAAACCATTTAGCATTGCTTGCACCAAATAATTATAAGTTATAATTAGCATCATAAATTCATAGTTAAAACATTTCAACATTTACTTGATCACTGAATTTGCACCTGATATACAAAGTATATGGCTGCAAGTTTCTATGCCTAAACTTATAACACAAGTACATTTAGTGTATCTTTTTCAAAAATATATGTAATTATCCAGCATTAAAAATGTGCATTTGTGTCCTTGCAAGTAAAAATTTGCAAAACAAGTAAACTGTACAATACGTATCTGGGGCCTAATTCACAAAGGTCTCTTAGACAACAAAGCATCCTCTTTGCTAGTCTTTTAGCATTACAATGTGAGATCGCAAAGATGCAAGAGTTTAGTGAATTAGGGCCCTGGTGGTCAAGTAAGAAATTCCTTCAGGAAAAGAAACCATATCTATACATTGTATTTGAACAAACAAAAGTATTAATCAACAAGTATGTTTTTAGATTTAATGTAATTACTAGTCGGTGGACAACAGAATACATTCTGCTTATTTCTGTCTGTTATCCATTGTTACTAATACATGCATAGTAGTTATGGATACAAACTGGTCAATAATTGTACAAGTGACTGGAGTTAAATCTTCTGTAGAATTTAATTTTTCATGATCATTAAAAGGTTTTACAAAATGAACCAAGAAAACAACAACTATATTGTGAACAAAAGTACTTTGTGTGAAATATTTATAAGCTGGGAGCAAAATGTCTTTCAGGCTGTTAAAACTAATTTTAGAATGCCTAGTACCTCTAAATCCTGCTTGCTTGTTTCTGTCAAAGGCAGTGACAATACAGTTTATATTTACTGGCAAATCTTGCAAACAAATTATGTTTGCTTTTGCAAAAATTACATGCAGAAAGTAGCTAAGTTAGGGTCTTATACCATTTTGATTGTTGAAATTTAACAACATTATTTTGTTGTCCCAGAAATGGTATAAAATGCTGCTCCATATAATGTAGCGTATTTCTTTCCAGAAGCAGTAGCGGTGGCAACAACTTGTGCATTAAAAGTTCTGTGTTTAGATAAGTTTGTCCTAGATAAACGAAACTGTTTGCAGTTGCACCAATGGATGTTCATAACAGAGCACCAAAAACCTTTGTAGTAGGCAAGTCATTTAATTTGGTTTAAATCTTATTTGTATAGCTGATGTGTCTGCTTTTTTTATATAGACTCCACCCATTTTACATTCTGAGCTATGTTAGTATACTGCTTTGTGTTTCAGTCTGTCATGTGATGAATCAGTTTTCCTATTCTGCTTTAACCTTTTTGTGTTGGTGTGTATGTGTGTCAGATAGCCAGTTGCATGTAAAATGTGGATAATAAAACCATTTGGATTTGAGTGGAAATACCAATGCTACAATGTTATGCTTTGTAAGAACCGTGTGTAACTGATTGTGTAGAATATGATGGAAATGTGTATTTTCAACAGCATCTCGACTGAACCCATGTCTGTGCTTTTCAGAAAGACGAGTGTGCTACTTGTGAATAAAATTTATTCATCTTTTTTATGCATTCCTAACACTGTCTTTGGTTTTCTTTTTGATTCACAGTCCTTGGTCAAATATTAAACCAAGTCTAATGCTAGGCTCAGCGTTCCAATTGCCATCTCAACTTCTACAACTGTCCAGTTGTTAGTCTGAGCGCTCTTACAACTCTATTCTCATTGTATAACCCATTAGTTGTTAATCCGAGTGCACCCATTGGGAGTTTGTGAAATTACAATGCAACCGTCAAGTTGGCCAACTTCGTTTTAACAGTTGACAGTCTGACTCGTGATATTATGTACCCTACACCACAAACTTGTCAAACTCTTATTTCAGTCTTGTAGAGCAGCAGTTTCATGTAATCCTTGGGGTGTTTTGGGTTGGGGGTTTTCTGCACTACATTTATGAAAAAGACTTCTTTTTTAAAAGCCATTTTCATTGTATGTATGTGTATATTACTATATTGAATTATTGGGTATGTAATTGTATTTGTATAAATGTTTGGGTCTATCCAAAAAGTACCAATATTCTGTATAGAGAACCATCCATGATTTGGATGATGACTGAAATTTGTTGCAGCATTTTGATCTTGCCCATCTGTAAATAAATAACTTGTGTTAATGCTAAACGTTTTTACTCTCGGTTGAACTTTTATTTTTAGTGTTCATAGAGCATTCAGGAATTTAATATAATAAATTGGGATCAGAGGAGTTGGTTACAAGTTTGAAAATGTATTCTACAATGGACATACAAATAAAAAATTGCTGCCAACATGGCTACATCTAAATTATTGTAACTTTTAAGGATGAGTTAGGCTCACTGTGAGAACTTTTCCTTGAATATATGGTCAACCTATTTAAATAAATATGGATCGATAGTTGGTTACGTATGTTATCTGCCTGTTTCTAAGCAACAAGGCTGGTGTTAATGGTGTCAAAACATGTTTTTCATTTGAATATCTTGATATGTGGTCAATAATGTAGGTCTACCTTTTCTTTACGAAATTGTTATTGGAACCACCTCAATATCTAGTTTTTCAAAATTTGGCCTGGTGAATGAACTTTTATGTTGAAATGTAGAAGGAAGAAAAAAGAGCGGGTGTACTATAGGGTTTGTGTTCGTCCGTCCGTCTTCCGTCTGTCCTGAATATATAGTTTTACAAACTGCAATTCTTAAGATATGAGCTGAAATGTGGCATACATGCCCACTTTTAATAGTTATGGTCCTTAAACATGGGAAATCGTTAAAAAAAATGCTGAGATGATAACCATGCAAGTAACCGTATGAGTTACATTCCATCATACAACTCCCATCTTTCCATGCTCACGTTGCTGCCGTCAACGTACAACAGCAGAACATGACACTATTTTCCGGCAATTTGTCCACAACCCATCTCTCCCTGCCATTTGGGCCTCGTTCTATGAAGCGATCCTAACACTAAGATCATATCAAGTACATAGGCTAGCTAATGTTCGTAAGTTGATCTTCCCCGTCAGCTAACCGCTGGGGTTTTTTCTCGACATAACCATATGTCCGACGCCGATATAACCGTAATTATAATGTGTTGAGTGCGTCGTTAAACAAACAAAACAAATTTAAAAAAAAAAAGTTGATCTTAGCGCTTGGATTGCTTCGTGGAACAGGGCCCTGGTCAGGAGAATGTTGATTTATTTTGTTTAACAACACCACTTGAGGACTTTTTCCCATTAGTAATAATGACATTGTAACAAAATCTTGGTCTTTATTGTTTAAAAAGCAAATTAAAAATAAACCTGTTAAATCAAACCTGTCTTAAGCGGGCACACAATGAAGTAAACAAAACCCGACAGCTAAAGATGGGTGACTACTGATAACACTTATTATTAACAGGTTGCCGGATAT
Organism: Dracogyra subfuscus; assembly: GCA_016106625.1. Taxonomy (NCBI): domain Eukaryota; kingdom Metazoa; phylum Mollusca; class Gastropoda; order Neomphalida; family Peltospiridae; genus Dracogyra; species Dracogyra subfuscus. Next base: position 6,745 of record JAECMU010046219.1, on the reverse strand, counting down.
ACAGTGTTTATTGTTTATTTTTATTTTTTTTTGTTACCGTCTGTACTGCTTAATTACTGTATGTGTATTTTAAGTACCGGTAACTATTACTCCACTTACAACATATCGCCTTCTTCAAAAATAATTAAATGTACATAACTATTAATTTAAATGTTTGGAATTCATTATCTCACAAGTTTTATTTTATTTTTCCCATTTAATTAGTAAATGAATCTATAAATGTCTACCCTAATTGATAAATAGTAGAGACGTCAGCAGTGGTAACGCGTCCGTTTGATGCGCGGTCGGTCTGGAATCGATCCCCGTCGTCGGTAAGCCCACTGGGCTGTTTTCCGCTCCAGCCAGTGCAATAGAAAGAAATGTTTTATTTAACGACGTACTCAACACATTTTATTGACGGTTATATGGCGTCAGACATACGTTTAAGGACCACACAGATTTTGAGTGGAATCCCGCTGTCGCCACTTCATGGGCTAATCTTATGTCGATTAACAGCAAGGGATCTTTTATTTGCGCTTCCCACAGGTAGGATAGCACAAACCATGGCCTTTGTTGAACAATTTATGGATCACTGGAGTTTGGTCAGGGTTTGGAGTCGGTATCTGGATTAAAAATCCCATGCCTCGACTGGGATCCGAACCCAATACCTACCAGCCTGTAGACCGATGGCCTAACCACGACGCCACCAAGGCCGGTAGCCAGTGCAATACGACTGGTATATCAAAGGCCGTGGTATGTGTTATTCTATCTGTGGGATGGTGTATATAAAAGATCCCTTGCTGCTAATCGAAAAGAGTAGCCCATTAAGTGCCGACAATGGGTTTCCCCTCTCAATATCTGTGTGGCCCTTGATCGACGCCATATAACCGTAAATCAATTGTGTTGAGTGCGTTGTTAAATAAAACAGTCCTTCCTTCCAAATACATGTATTTTAGCTTTAAAGGGACAGTCCTGAGTTGTCCATTGTCAAATGTTTCGGACCAATATAGTTTCTTCGATGACGTAATATACAAATTAAATACATGTTCTTATTTAAAATGTCGGTGTTTGTTTACAAGATGTTTGTTGTTGTCCTTATGCTTGTAATAGCCCAAACCGGATTTTACCTTCCAATAATTTCGTACGTATATATATAAAGAAGAAAAATGTTTTATTTAACGACGCACTCAAAACATTTTATTTACGGTTATATGGCGTCAGACATATGGTTAAGAACCACACAGATTTTGATAGGAAACCCGTTGTCGCCACTTCATGGGCTACTATTTCCGATTGGCAGAAAGGTATCATTTATTTGCGCTTCCCACAGGCAGGATAGCACAAACCATGACCTGTAAATATATATCGCGTATGAAAGTAAAACCGTAGTATACGACCGCAAACATATTCGATATACAGACACTGGTATTCTAAACAAGAAAATATGAAATAGTAGTTGCCAACAAGGCTCTGTTATTGCCAACATCTTACAATAGTTGCAAACTTAGGACAGTTCCTTCAACTGATCTAATTTAGGCGGCCGCTGGCCGCGTTAGACCGGATACCGTTTTTACATTATAAACGATTTGATGGGGGGAGGTGGGTGGCCGCTTACGGTAGGCTAAGCGCTAATTACAGGTGACCGCTGGGAAAGTTTTGATTGTACATAATTATTATTCAAAACTACAAATATACACGAATTAATTCCCCAGCACAAAAAAAAAATAAAAATAAAAAAAATACACCGGCTATTGGGTGTCAGACAATGGTAAATGCAAACAGTAAGTGATAAACTACATCAGTATAAACATTCTAAAGTAAAATTGAAACAGTGACGAACTGTACAAAACCAATATATACGAACTCTTCCCCCATTTTTTCATCACAAAATGTTCTTACATCCATTCTAAAATAGGCTATATGACGGAAAATGTAACGTTTTCTAAAAGTTGAGTTTATTGAAAAACAAAAAGACTAAAGACTGATAGCATTGTCCAAGAGTTTAACAGTTGCTTCGACATTAGCACATAAATCTTGAAGTAAACTGGGAACCACGATAATTGTGGATATGGACAGTTCTCCCTTCAAGTATAATTGACCATTTCTGTTGTAAAACGTTCATTGTAATCTCATATTTAAACAACCGCGACCACAAATAGTAGCGAGTGGAACCACCACATGCCCGGATAACAGAGATAACTGCTTCCACTCCCGAAGCAATGCAGTATCTATAGTCCGTCCCATCTTTGTACAAAAGTGGGATTTTTTGTTGTTGTTTTTTGCTAATAATTTCAGTTTGATTTGACAAAGAAGACAAGTAAAAATGTTTTGGAAATAATACAAATATACCATTTGTTTTGAGTGCAAGTTACAAAATAATGGCTCAAAAATAAATTCCATAGTATGAGAAAAGGTATAAGCCTGCCAAGACATTTTTTTTTTAAAGATGGAATGCCTGTTTATGGTTAAATGAAGTACAATTTGCAGCTTTATCAAATGGTAAATCAGTGACCTTTATTATAATGCTACAGTTATATTATATATTATATTCATATATATATATATCCTAGGAAAAGGTACATATATTTATAGTTTTTAATAGTAATTACATACACATGTTTATAATTACTTTGTCAATGTTAAAACAATCTGAATGACAAAAACCGTATCCACATATCACGACACATATCCGTATCTCTGCACAATACAGAATCGAATGGATGTTCCAGGAATTTCTATCAAGTGTTCGTCCACAGGACATGCCACTCCCGATGAGACCCTTTACTGGACAATGCAGTGACGTCATCCTTTCTGCTCCACGCAAACGAGAACTGCCACCCCAGATTAATTATTATATTTTTTAATTTGGTTTTTAAAATTATTATATTTATTATTAATACCCACGATGTATCCAGACATACAGTATCAGCTCGTCGTTACCTTTTGACTGCACACACCGACATCTGTAGCATAATGAGGCAATTAATTAGTGCTGGGACGGAGATATTCGTAATTGGTAAATACCTAGTTGTCCCACTAAGTAGAACTAATTTTAGACCTTTTATGAAAGTTTATCTACTTCTCGGGGCATAACCAAGTAGAACATCTTATTTTTGGTAGTATCGGTAAGCCTAATAATAAATGCCCCTTGAAGTAGAAGGGTCTAAATGATTTGTATGTTCTTCATTGCTCTATGAGCCTTTTTCTTCTTCATTTTTACCGTTCGGAGTATCATTTGTGCTTGTGTGTGTTTTATTTTTGTTTTGTTGTTATTTCATTAAGCTTCTCGTATTAGGCGCTACTATTTCTAATTGCACCAAATTCGGTATTAAAAAACAAAACAACAACACACAAAAAAAGAAGAAAAAAAAAAGCCCTCTTTGTATGTGAAATGTGGGTGTTTAACAGCTGAGCTACAATATGTTGTTCTATATCTGCCATGGGACAAATGTCCCAACAACCGCTGAACATAGAAGAACAAAATAATTATACAAAGTTCATTTGGTGATGGTCGGCCATTTGAAGTAGACTATCCTTCATGAAAAATCTACTGTTAAGTCATTGACCACTGGGTCATTGATCATCTGGTCATTGGTCATTGGGTGGTATATTTTCAAAATAAAGTATTTTACTGGCCAGCAATCCCTTTGTCGTTATTGGAAAAAAAGAAAGAAATATTTTATTTAACGACGCACTCAACACATTTTTATTACGGTTATATGGCGTCATACATATGGTTAAGGACCACACATATATTCAGAGAGGAAACCCGCTGTCGCCACTTAATGGGCTACTCTTTTTCCGATTGGCAGCAAGGGATCTTTTATATGCACCATTCCACAGACAGAATAGCACATACCACGGCCTTTGATATACCAGTCGTGGTGCACTGGCTGTGTTGTCGTTATTGGAATCCAATGAATATATGGCTTCTAAGGTCATTTACTAATGATTGGTCATTTGCAGATATAGTCGAAAAAAAGGAGTGTTTTTCCATTAGTAGCAAGGGGTATTTTATGCACCATCCCACAGACAGGATGACACATACCACGGTATTTGATATACCAGTCGTGATGCACTTCCTGGAATGAGAAATAGTCCAACTAGCCCACCAGTGGGGATCGATCCCAGAACAACCGCGCATCAAGCGAGCGCTAATACCACTGGGCTACATCCCGTCCCAGGTATAGTCGGAGCATACTAGTATACTAGTAATGTTATAGTGAGAAATGTTGGCGTCACAGTTTGTGACATAAATGAAATGATGAAGTATACTGAGTATATCAATTATATAGAGATAAAAATGGAAATAATAAAAATTGAAACACCAGTCACTTGTGATTTGTGTACATATGCCCATTTATCAAAACAACTTTGGCATTGTGAACTACTTTGGCCCATGTCAGGCAATTTTATATGTATATAGAGATGTTTTTTTAAATAAAAAAATAAATTGTTTACCATTAAAACTTAGCAGTTGGTTTAAAAATAATAGTTTTAGGTGATGCTAAACATGTACAGTAGTCATTTCTTTGTTTTTGCGGCCATTTTAGAATGATATTGGACAGTGAATGCGAATTGAGATCCTTGTGCCACAGAAAACCCTGTAGAATATATAGAATGTAAGATTTTGGCACTCCTTACCCTTGAAGGATGTTATAAATTAATTTCATCATCTATAAAATTAAATCACAAACGCAAAAATATTTCCTGGTTAATGTAAAATTCGATAAATCGATTTTCTTGTTCTGGCTGCTACGATTGCGGCCGTGTTGGAATAAAATAATGCCTCAATGTCTTAATTATCTGTGAATGGTTCAAAATGAATTCCTGGTGAATGTTGATAGTTGCATTTCAGTTTGTATTATTAAAATTAGCTATATAATAACATACACATTAATACGGAGAAACGTCCATTGTGTTGTTTTAGGATTCTCAGACATATATATATCAAAAAGGTTTGGTGCTCTTGGATTGTACCAAATGGTCATAAATTATTATATTTATATTATTTTTTTATTTTATTTTTTAAATTATTATATTTATTATTAATATCCACGATGTAACCAGACATACGAATTCGTAGTACTAATATTAGCATTGTGAGACAGTATGAGCACACACCGTCAAACAGGTAATGTTGCAATTAACTAGTGCCGGTGTAATAGGTTCAAATTATCCCCGGTTCAGGTTACCCCCCGGGTAATTTGAACCTAGATTCAAAGTATCCCCCGTAGTTTCAAATTACCCCCACAATTTTCACAAATAGGGTTGTTTTTTTTAAACATCGAAACGTTGATCTATATACATATGTATGTATGTATATACTAGTATAAAGTAGTTTCTGTAAAATATGAAAATTCATATTACACGAACACATATTTTGCATAAAAAGTATGGAAACCTAGATAGAGTGGATATCAGAATTTATGTTTAAGCAAATATTTCGAGAATACAAACCAAAATGTGACATCTTACATTGTACACGATGAGTGATAGATGTAGTAGATAGATTTGATGGATGGATGCGATGGATGCGATGGATGGATGGATGTGGTCGATCGATAGATGTGGTCGATGGATGCATAAACGTTGTCACTGTGATGGGTGGATGTGGTAATACCAGTATATGCATTGGATTGCCTTTGTGATGGGTGGATGTGATGATAGATGTGATTGATGGATTCGATCGACGGATGTGATCGATGGACTTAGAAGTGATATATATATGATAAATGGATGTGACGGATAGATGTAACATGCGGACGGATGGATGGATAGATGGAAAGAAGATATTTATTGTGGAGGTTCTTCTCTTGGCTGAAACTTGTTCAAAAGATATATCAACATTTTCGAAATAGGTTAAGCTAGAGTTTTTTTCGAATTTGTAAGCAAATGGCGGGTGTGATCGAGTCAGCATATGTGGATAAATCTCTATCATTAAAGCACATCAGAGATTGCTTGCTACGTATCTCAATTTTATTCAGGCAATTTTCGTAATGATTTTTTTTTATTATTCTCGTCTAATGGAATCTGCTTCGATAGACAGCTTCTGTTCATGCTAATGCGATGACATTATTATGTTGAATGTTGCTTTAACTCTGCTGTTTCTGTCGACTTACAAAGGGTCCAAACTACCATGGAACACTTTCGATATTACTAAATCTTTCAATCTGACATTTTGCCGAGCTGCGATAATCGCAGTGATCATGATGGCTCATGATCTCCCCCACCCTCGCGTCCCTCATTCCCCTCGGAATTTGCACTCTATAGTCCGTACCCCCCCCCCCCTCCTCCCATCTCTATTTCCCTCCCATCTCCTTCCTCCTCCCATCTCTTTCTCCCTCCTCCCATCTCTCTCCCTCCTCCCATTTCTTTCTACCTCCTCCCATCTCTATTTCCCTCCTCCCATCTCGATCTCCCTTTTCCCATTTCTATCTGCCTCCCCCCATCTGTATTTCCCTCTTCCCATATCTCTTCCTCTTCCCAGTACCCAACTAAAATGACTTACAACGGCAATATTTAAGATGTTTAGTAGTCGCTAAACGCACCAAATTGAACGTGACAACAATATTACGTGACATCATTATATTGTGGCGTCACAATGGACTTAGGGGACGTCACAACGGGTTTAGGTGTTATTTTCCCATGGGGAAAGAGCAAAATGTTATGACACAGTCCCATATTATGTATGGGTAATCGACGTAATTTGATATGAACCATTTTATATAGATAATAAAGAAATTATTACACGAGCGGGTGTGTC
>JAECMU010046194.1:2828-14857 GCA_016106625.1 Dracogyra subfuscus | reverse complement strand
ATATAAAATTGAAGACTGATAACCAATCCCGTACGTATTGGTACGGTTCGCTGTACTGCGGCCTCTTAAATAGACTCGCCCGATATTTTTAGAATTTGTATGCTCCCAATAATGTTATAAAAGGCGAAGTGTGATTGGGCAATATTTAAATTATTATTTGCAGACGAATTGTTACTTGGACATAGTAGTCTACGCAGTGCTGTTAGCAATCTGATTAAAATTAGTTCTTCTGGTCTAAATAAGGCATTTGTAATTCACACAAAACATATCGTATACGTATATTTTCAGAGCACTTGCATGATTCTGCAAGTAAGGTTTTGATTGGTGGACATGAGCTCCAACTGGCTGCTGTTAGATCCACATATAATAGTGGAGCTAATTTTAATTAGATTCCTAATTATGTATACTACCATAGACACAAAGTCTTAGCCCTATATACAGCATATTTTGTTGTCCACCCTCGTACCTGAGCTTTTTAAGTGTAAAATATTGGCACCCTTAAAAACTTGTAAGGATTTAGAATTATTATCAACAAGCATATCTGTTCTTCCTAAAACTTCCATTATTTATATACTTTATTAATAGGTTTTTTTAAAAGCTGTCATACTGATGTTGTTTTATATGGATTCCTTTAATACCACCTAACGATTGCCCTGAGAGTAATAAAGTTAGGATCGGTTTGATTCTTTCTGTTCTCATCATGTTCACTCCATGACTTAATTGGGGGATTGGGATTGGGAACTCATTTAACGTGCCCCTATCCATAAACGTTCAGGCACTCCCACCACGGATCCAGTCTCTTGGCATAGCCAGGGAGTGGTTCCGGAGCAGGTCACTTAAGTGTTGTGTCTGTAAAACCGGCGTAGCTTAAATACTGGGAATGTAAAATCGAGCGTTTATTTCGAGCGGGTGTATTTGAGTATGTTGTTAAATAAAATTTATACTTGCATCTGTGGTGAAGACAATCAACAAATTCTTCATATAACCTTCATTTCTAAGAGACTGCATTATGACACCAATGGCGGCATCCATGGCAGAAACCATTGCTGGAAAGACGAATACCAAACAATAAGGCCCCACGGAATAGAATACGTCGGCTTTCATTTAATCTTTCCTAATTAGGTTGGGATTGTTTCCATTGTTTAGGAAAAACAATAGAATAGGCGTTTCTTTTCCTTTTGTCACCTGTTTCCAAACATAAAATAATGAGATTTTTTATTTGTTTATATTTTGGTAGTTGTTTTTTTAATTTCGAAGACACCCCACTCACCCTTCCCAAATTTTTATTGAAAAGTATGGCGTGATCATTCAGTTTGTTGTTGTTGTTCAATGTTAATCAATTAGCAGTTAGTACTACTTTCATTATATATGTATATATGCATTAAGGTTTTAGTTTATAGCCTTACATTTTAACAAGAGTACAACTCTTCAACAGCGTTAGCCACAAACTTTGATAAACTGTTACTGCTGATAATTATCTTTATATACTGAAGGCCAAAAGAAACTTTACCATTTTAAAGGGACATACCCTAGTTTCAGTTCATGAAAATTAACATTAAATTTAGTTTAATTTACAAACCTGTAACACATTTTGATAAAGTTACAATTGAGTGAAAAATGAGTCTTTGACTTTGAAATGGTGAAATACCATCTAAAATAGAATAAAACTCGACTACATAACTGTTACTTCTCAGAGGCACGTGCCTTTTTAAAAATATGAGAAAAGCATTTTGTGATATTAAAAAACATCAGGATGACCAAAAATACTTCGAATATACGGAAATGGATACTTTAAACAATAAAATTTAAGTAAAGTATGATTTCAATTATCAAAAAACGCCTCTAATAGTCAAAACAATATCTTAGTGTTTAAAAACTAGGGTATGTCCCTTTAAATTTGGAATTTAAGAAAAAATGAATTGTTTTTAAAAAGTAACTGAATCCAAAACACATTGCCCAAACACAACAATAATGTATGCAGAAAATTATACCCGCCCATTGCATGTTTTGGGTGGAACACACAAAAAAGTGAAAAACTCGTGCACTATGAACAATAGGGTATAAAAACGGTTTAGACAGCATGTCAGACATCCACACAGATACCATAGGAATGACTGACACCAGAACAACGTGTGAGAGCCCTGGGTATGATACAGATGGGAGCCACTCATGCCCACATCGCCAGAACCTTCGGTTGTTCCCGTGTTACTGTTACAAACTTGATGCAACGCTACAGGCAAACAGGGCAGACATCAGACAGACCCAGAACAGGCAGACCCAGGGTGACTTCGCCTCATGATGACCGGTACTTGCGTACCTTGAATCTACAAAATCGCTTCCTGACAGTGACGTCATCAGCAATGAATGCCTTAGGTCACAGGGTTAGTAGACAGACAGTGGCCAGGCGACTCAGGACTCATGGAATAAGGGCTTACAGACCATTTAGAGGACACTTACTGACACCACAACATCGTCGTTTGAGACTGACATGGGCTAGGGCTGTACGACGTTGGCAGCTACGTGATTGGCTGCGGGTTCTTTTCACTGATAAAAGCCGGTTCTCTTTGTTCAGAGTTGATGGAAGACAGCGTGTGTACCGCCATAGGGGAGAACGAGTGGCGGCTTCTTGCGTTCAGGAGGTGCATATGGAGGAGGGAGTGTCATGGTGTGGGGAGGTATCTGTGTACAGGAAAGGACACCATTGGTCATCGTTCACGGAAACTTGACAGCGCAGCGTTACAGGGATGACATTCGTCGTCTAACTGCAATACTATTTCTTCAACGGCAGCCACGTGGTGTAATTTTTCAGCAAGACAACGCCAGACCTCAATCACCCAGAATCGTACAGAACTTCCTTACAGCCAACAACATGAACGTATTGTCGTGGCCTGCACGCTCCCCAGACATGTGCCCCATAGAAAACATCTGGAATGTATTGGATCGCCGTGTTCGACAACGACCACACCCTCCAGCCAACCAACAGTAACTGACCCACGCTCTTCAAGAAGAATGGCAACGCATCCCACGTGGCTCCATCAGACGACTGATTTCTCTTATTCGTCTGAGAATTATTGCTTGTATTGGGGCAAGGGGTGGTCAAACATGCTATTAATGTGACTTGTTATTGGACTTGATTGTATGCTTTGTATGTCGTCCATGAAGTTGAAAACTTGATTTGTGTACACCACATCACTTTGGGGGAAATGTGACGTCATTATCAGATGCTGAATGACACTAATTTTTAATTATGTTAATGTTGACGTATTGATCTAGTCAATATATTTTACCTCATTCGACTATCTTTTGTTGTTTTTACACCAGAGTGATTTAAAGCTATGGTAAAGTTTCTTTTGGCCTTTAAAATATATATATATATATATATATATATATATATATATATATAAACAAATCGGAGAAAACCTTAATTGCTCATGAATTATAACTCCGTTCTAAAAATGTGATCTGAATTGCGCACCACTGTATATTCTTCTGTGTTTGTTTCTCTGTCTCTTGTATATCTCGAGGTACTTTCGAGGAGCCTGAAAAATAAGATATTTAGTGTTATCGATATGTTATTAACAATAGTCATCGTTAAAAATATTTATGCTACTCTCTCCACACACACACACACACACATTCGCACCGATACACACGTACGTACGTACGTACTAATACAAACAAACATGTATATTATGTATGTCCGTTTGCCAAATCACCATTAATGGCTAAACCTTGCACTTCAGTACCCACAATTATTATTTGTGTTGTAAATTTATTTGTTTCATCTTTGGAATGTGCTGATTGAAGATTCGAGGTGTGCACACTTGGTACACTTGAACAATTTAAAATATTCATGATGGCATCCAAGATTGCAGTGTCACGGATACCTTTGGCAGGTTTGTTATTTTATGTGTGTGATCTTTTTAGTATTTATTATTGTGGATCCACGCTTGCCGTAGGTCGTTTAGTTTTTGAAACATGTATCATAAATTCATTGTACGTTACGTTACTGATTGCTCATGGCCTTGACCTTCTCTCAACACTCAGACCCACTAATGATTATTAAAGCACTGACCTGCAATGGGCTGTGAACTGCCTGGAACGATATATACAGAAACAAAGGATTGTTCTTGTTGTTTGAACGTATAACATCCACAGCTCTGTCGGCAAACACAAACTGAAGTATAAACGATAAATGTAAATAGTAAGAAAATAATGTACTCAAATGTTAAAAAGAAACTAGTAACTTTTAAAGTGAAATCGGGTGTTTCATTTGTTGATATAAGTAACAGGAGATTTTCAGTCCAAATGGATGCTACATGTAAAATATCTCTTGCTGCTAATTAGAAAGAGTAGCCAATTGCGTGGCGGCAGCGGGTTTCGTCTCTCCGTATATGTGTGTCCATATGTGTGACGCCGTATAAGCGTAATTAAACTGGGGCGTGGGCTCAGGATCGGTCGGTCAATACTCGCCTGAGATGTGTGCGTCGTAGGATCGAACCACCTCGTTGAACCCATCCTCATATTGGGATTTTCCCCCATCCCAACCAGTGAACCAAGATTGGTATATCAAAGGCGGTGGTATATGATGTTCTGTCTATGGGAAAGTGCATATGCAAGACCCTTGCTATAACTGGGAAAATATAGATGGTTCCCCTCTAAGACCACATGCATGTCAAAATAACCACATGTAATAATTAGTATCTCGTCTTCATGTAAAAATTATTTAAAGAGACATTCCTGAGTTTGTTGCATTGTAAGATGGTTCAGACTAATAAAATATTTCTACGATTAACCTTACATATTAAATATATTTTCTTGTTTAGATTATCAGTATGTGTATATTCAATATGTTTATGATAGTCTTAATATTTGTAAGAAGTCCAAACTGGATTTTTTCTTCCAAACATTTCGTACATACGAAAACAATATATATTTTAGAAAATAAAATGAAATGTAACTTAATACAAATATCAGAACGACCAGAAATATGTTTGATATACAGCCACTAATATTTTATGCAGACAAATATATTTGATATGTACTTACACTCGTTAAAGGGACATTCCTGAGTTTACTGCATTGTAAGATGTTACCGAAAAATAAAATATTTCTACGATTAAACTTACATAAAAAATATTTTTTCTTGTTTAGAACATCAGTGTCTGTATATTCAATGTGTTTCTGACCGTCTTAATATTTGTAAGAAGCCCATACTGGATTTTGTCTTCAAATAATTTCGTACGTACGAATAAATATATTTTAGGAAATGCAATGAAATTTAACCTAGTACAAATATCAGAACGACCAGAAAAACGTTTAATATACAGCCATTAATATTTTATGCAGAAAAATATATTTAAAATTACAATGTCTGGTTACCATATTATAAGATCATGTACATAAATGACATACAAGCTCAAATGCGCTTTTAAAAAACTTGTGTGTGCTCGTTATGAACGGATATCGTCAAAAGTATACACTCGATTCGTAGTCAGTGCCGCCATAGCTCGGCAAACTTCAAACGACAGCCTGTTGTCAGTTTCAGTTAACACGTGCGTTTGCATATTTCAAATTGTAGGGTTCGTCTCAAAAAATGAAAAGAGAAATCTTTCGCTGTACGAAGAACGTTCGTTTGAGGATACAGTACTAGAGTCTTTCGTTAAAACCGGTTTGATCATAACAACGTACCTTCCTATTTCAGAAGTAATATTGTATACAGTGTTAGTAGAACTTTCAAAGTATTGTTTGTATACTAGTAACACATTACTCATGTATATGTTTTTTAATAAAATATACTAAAGTAGACAATGAACGTTTTCACTTCTTAATTTTACGTGTTAAAATCGACAAATTCAAATAAATATTCATTCTTTGGAAAGGGTAAAGTTAGGGCGGCCCGGAAATGTTTTATTTACGGTCATATGGCGTCAGACATATGGTTATGGACCACACAGATTTTCAGAGGAAACCCGCTGTCGCCACTTCATGGGCTACTCTTATGTCGATTAACAGCAAGGGATCTTTTATTTGCGCGTCACACAGGCAGGATAGCACAAATCATGGCCTCTGTTGAACCAGTTATGGATCACTGGTCGGTGCAAGTGGTTTCCACCTACCCATTGAGCCTTGCGGAGCATTCACTCAGGGTTTAGAGTCGGTATGTGGATTAAAAATCCCATGCCTCGACTGGGATCCGAACCCAGTACCTACCAGCCTGTAGATAAAATCTTCAATAAAATAACAGCTACCGGTATATTAATTTTTCTCTTCTTTTTTTCTACTTTTTTTTCTATGTAGCGGAGATAGAAATATTAGCAGTTAGCTAAACGTCGATGAAATTTAATAAAATCGGTTTCGTTTTCGCCAACAAAAATAGTTCCGTTTTGATATTGGTTCCAATTTAGCCTAATTCCCAGAAAACGGGGTCTGTCAAAGGTCAATAGTTCCTAAACATGACTTGTTTACGAAGAAAGTATGTTAGCGATATGTAAATTTTGTAAATCTATATGAAAGAAATGTGAATAACGTAGTCTTGATCTGAATATTTGAACAAGTATTGATTTGTTAATCATGGTTGAGGTTTCTTTTGCCACGTGATGTTGATAACTTATCAAGTGTCCTTGATGTTTTTGTCATTAAATATATATTAAAATATTACTAAACAAAAGTATATTTTCTTGGCAGACTAGTGGAAATTCTGACGGGCTAGTACATTTTAGTTGGTTCTGGTCCGGTGGGCTAGTGAAATATGTTTTCTGCACCCCTTAAAAGGTTTACTTTTAAAATGTTAGCAAGTTGTCAGGGGCGGAAATTAGCGTTTGTCGAATTTGTCGCGTACACTTTCAATTAATAATTAACTGTTTGTGACAGTGGTCGTTATATTGTGATAGTCGTAAAGTTAATCAATGAGAATGGTAAGTAATTAATTATTAATGAGCAGTAAAAACTTCAAAATGACATTGATTAAATTAATATGTTTGATGATTATTAATGGTAAACTTGTTAATAGGACTAAAATGAAATGTAAGGATGGTTAATATAATTATAAATGACAGTGAAACAGATATTAATTTTATTGTTGAATATTAGTATTAGTTTGGTGACATTTACATTTAACAATTAAGGTACACTAATTTTTGAGGCGAGCAATGACTCTCGCAAAATAAATTCAGAGGAGCTTTGTTTTAGCTTCTGAAGATTTTACAAACGGCAGTCACTGTTTTAGTTCTTTCTAGAACGTTCTAGTACTTTCTAGAATGTTCCAGTGGTGTCTAGAATGTTCCAATGCTTTCTAGTATATTCTAGTGCTGTCCCAGGTGGTGTATATGGTCTGTACGTGGTCAACTTAGTATTTTTCAGCTGCTTACATTCTGGCGATACATTTTGTTACGTTTGTGGATTCTGCATTAGCCCAAGGCAGGTAAAGCATGGAATCAAAGTATCTACGATAAGAAATTGGCACAAGCTTATGAATTATACTGTGGCATGAAGATTGGGGATCAAGACAAATCATAGGCTCCACGCGTAGTTTGCGGTACATGTCGATCGAATTTGGAGGGATGGATGCGAGGTGACTGCCACTCAATGCCTTTTGCCATACCCCGAATATGGAGAGAACCACAGAACCATGTGAATGACTCTTACTTCTATGTGGTGGATATTTCAAGATTCAAGAAAACGAAAAATTAGCATGATATCGCATATCCAGATATTCCATTATCTGATAAAGTGAAGGTTAAAATGTTTACTCTGAATTTGTAGAATCTTACGTTGGTTATACTAACATGCTGACGAAGTCTAATGCAGAGCTTCTGACATCAAGACTTATGGAGTACGACCTTTTGGACAAACGTTGTCGAACTACAGGTGCTAGGAAAAGACATGAAAGGTTCTCAAAATATTTTTCGGTGAAAGATGATTTATGTTCCTGTAATGACTGGGTATTGGTCTTGAACCGATGATTGGCGTCTCTTCTTAGACAGTTCCTCCCGAAGTCTCAAATGTGTTTTGCACAATGCAAATTAGTATCCATCAATACCAATTAGGCACTCTGTGCACATAAAGGAAAACTATAAAAATTTAAAATTTCTTCTGGAAACTTTACACTACAGCAAGTACAAATGGAAGATCTGTGGTGATTTCAAACTGATTAGCTTCTTAAAAGGACTCCAAAGAGGCTATACAAAACATTCTCTCTTTTTTGTCTGTGGGACAGACGTATATGCACTACCACAAAAGACACTGGCCTCAAATATAACACTTTATTCCAGGCACAACTCTTGGTAGAATCAGATAAAGTCCTTATGCCTCCACTGCATATCAAACTTGGGCTTGTCAAACAGTTTGTGAAAGCACTCAACAAAGAAGGCGAAGCTTTCAAATACATTTCCAACAATGTCCATATCTGTCAAAAGTAAAACTTAATGGTGGTATTTTCAACGGACTAGATGCTCGCAAGATGCTTCAGTCAATAATTTTAAGGAAAAACGACGCCAAAGGAAAGAAACGCTTGGGGGTCGTTTAGAAAATTACTAACAGTTAATAGAAACGTTGATAAAGACTTGGATGTCGGATGTCTTTGAAATTACAATTCCTCCATTCTCAAGTAAATTTCTTCTGTGAAAATATGGGTGACATCAGTGAACAAAGCGGCGAAAGAATTCACGAAGATATATCAGCTATGGAAAGAAGATATCAAGGGAAATGGACTGAAACATGATGGGTGACTGTTTGTGGGGATAGGGCGTGATGACTCATCATGTCATCGATGATAAGTATGAAAACTGTTCATTTGTGATTTGTAAACTTTGTTGTTGATTTATACCTGTATAGTAGAACATGCAGAATATCTATGTAATATTTGCGTTAATAAATGCCATTAAAAATCCGTCAATATCTCTTTGGGGCGACAAATCTCATAAATTCGTAAAACATTTCCTAAAAATAGTGAAAGTGAGATTATGAGACTAAAACTAACACTCTAGAAGAAGTAGTGATAATTTTGTAATTAGTATACTTTAAACATAATCAACACAACAATTAACATAACTGGGAACTTTCTGTTAAATTACTGTAGGTAAATAGATGAGTACGTTACACGACCACAACAGAGAAGAAATGTATTGTTAAAATTAAAGCTATACAAAACGCCACTTGGCTGTCAAAAACTATAATTATCACATAAGCACAACATGAAGACCTATAACAGAGGCGAAAATATAGTAATAATTATATAAGATCTTGATGGGCGTGCATGGAACAAACCAATTAGGGACGCTAAATAATTTCAGTCAGTCTTAATGAAATGCAAATTCCTGCTGACGATGATGTTGTTGTTCTAGGTGATGTCGTCGTTACTGTTGTTATTGTTACCGGCCTCAGTGGCGTTGTGGTAGGTACAGGGTTCGCAGCCAGGTACCAGCTCCCACCCAGAGCGAGTTGTAACGACTCAATTTGTAGGTGTAACACCACTACATCCTCTTCTCTCTCGTTAATCACTAACTACATGTACTAACAACTAATTTACTATCCTGGACAGATAGCCCAGGTAGTTGAGGTGTGTGGCCAGGGCAGCGTGTTTGAACCTTAACTGGATATAAGAACGAAAATAAGTTCAAATAAAATGAAAGGTTATTGTTGCTATTGTTATTATTTTACTGCTTCTTCATAATACTGACACAGTGTTTTACTTAAGTCTTGTTCATCGCTTCAACTTTGGATTTATTTTAGTTTGGCACCCAATAGCTGGTGTATTTTTCGTGCTGGGGTGTCGTTAAACATTCATTCATTCATTCATTCATTTTAGTTTGACACCCAATATCCGATGCATTTTCGTGATGGGGTGTCGTAAAACATTCGTTCATTTATTTATGTTAGTTTGACACCCACTAGCCGATGTATTTTTCGTGCTGGGGTGTCGTTAAACATTCATTCATTCATTCATTTATCTTAGGTGTCGTAAAACATTCGGTCATTCTGTATAATACTATTGTCTCCTGTAAACCTTATCTTGTCACTATAGCTTATTACGTTCCTCATACCATGCCGTTTTGTAACGGCCTCAGCGTGATAAAGTTATCTCTTGTTCTTTTATGTGGTTTAGCTCAGTCGGTTGAGTGCTCGCTTCAGGGCCCCGTTTTACTAAGCGATCTTAGCGCTAAGATCACCTTAAGAGCATAAGGTAGATATGTACTAAAGGCGATCTTAGCGCTAAGATCGTTTCGTAAAACGGGCCCCAGGTGCTTGGGTGGCAGGATCGAACCACCTTGGTGGATCCATTCAACTAATTGGGGTTTTGTCGTTCCAACCAGTGCACCACAACTGGATAAAGGCTATGGGAAAGTGCATATAAAAGATCCCTTGCTGCATTATGTAAAAAATAGCGGGTTTCCTCTGATAACTATATATCAGAATTATCAAACGTTTGGCATTTAATAGTCAATGATTCACAATCAATGTACTCTACAAAAACATATACACTTCAGTAACAACAGTATCCATAAATTCTTTACTAAGTGGTCCATGTACCATTCTCTCTTTGAAAACATAACATATATATATTGTTTTGATTCCCGTATTTAATCCGTCTTCTATAACCTAGCCTGACAGAAACCATAACTGTGTTTTTTTGTATTATTACATTCATAAACCATAGTGGTAGTATTTGTCTTGTTTTGTTTTGTTTACTTCATTTGTATAGTTTACATTTATTTATATGAAAGTTTATTTAAAATCTAATAATTATGTCATGTACTGGTGCTGTCCGCGACAGCCCTAGTGATGTCGTTAAACAATTAAACTTTAACTTGTTTAAACTGTCGTTGTTACTGCTGTTGACTATTGTTATTGTTGATGTTGTTGTCACTGTTATTGCTGCTACGACTGTTATTGCTGTTGTTATTATTATGTTTCTGCTGCTGTCGTTGTTATTGCTGTTGTTATTGTTCTGTGGTAATGTATTTATATTTGCCATTCTCTTGCTGCTGTTGTGGATGTTGTTACTGATGTTGATGTTGCCGTTGTTGTTTTTGTTGTTTATTGCTGCTGTTGACATTGTTTGTTGTTGTTGTTGTTATGGCTGAAGTTGTTGTTGGTGATGATTATGATGATGATGACGACGATACGATGACAACGACGATAATGACAGGTGTGTTTACTTACCGAAGAGTATTCACCAAAATCTTTGTCATAAGCTGTTTCGTTGAACCGGAAGTCCAAACCAATATCATCTCCTTGAGCTAAAACAAAAGCATCCGAAGACATATATGCGAATATCTCTACATAGACAGAAATACAGACTGATTGACTGGTTCATTTCTGGTTGAGAGAGAGAGAGAGAGAGAGAGAGAGAGAGAGAGAGAGAGAGAGAGAGAGAGAGAGAGAGACAGAGAGAGAGAGACAGAGACAGATACTGGTAAGCAAAAGGCAAGCAAACAACCAAATCAAAAACGTATGTATGCTGCTGTTGGCTGTTGGGATGTCCAGAGAAGTCTATTATAAAAGGTATGTCAGTGGTTAGGTTAAGTTGGGGGATACGTATGTATGTACATGCATACATGCGGCCGTGCATACGTAAGGTGCTTCAGTCTGTGGGGATTTTATTTGTATTTACTTCCACCAAGGGCAGATATTTTGTTTGTATAACGTATTTTTGCAAACTTAATTTTTAAATATTAAAGCAGACCTCGGCCAACTCGACGGTTGCGTTGTAATATTGTCCAATTCCAGACTTACGACGGGTCTGCTCAGACACACAAGACTCGGAGTAGGTCTACCAGCTGTCAGCACAAAGTTGTCCAACTTTAAGCTGTCACAACTTCTACGACTGTCCTGTTGCTAATCTAAGCGTTCTTACAACTCGATTCTCGTCGCATAACCCATTATGCCAGACGCAGACTACCAACGTTGTCCAACTGTCTTCTGTCACGACTTCTACGACTGTCCTGTTGCTAATCTAAGCGTTCTTACAACTCGATTTTCGTCGCATAACCCATTATGCCAGACGCAGACTACCAACGTTGTCCAAC
>JAECMU010046149.1:1627-12780 GCA_016106625.1 Dracogyra subfuscus | reverse complement strand
GTATATCAACTGCTATGGTATGTGCTGTCCTGTTTGTGGGAAAGTGCATTTAGAAAGTCCCTTGCAACTAATGTAGAGGGTTTTTGTCTTAACAGAGTATATATGATAATTACCAAATGTTTGACATCCAATAGCCGATGATTAATAAATCAGTGTAGTCTTGTAGTGTCATTAACCAAACAAACTTTAAGTAATTGATATTCAGGAAACAAAATGTTCCATATTAGTACCTTACTTATATATTTTTTTATGTACTGAGAAAATATTGCAGTATACATGTATCTGGATGTAATGAAATTATATTTTAAGGATTGGTTTGAAATCATTGGGAATTTTTAAATGAAAGAACTTACAAGCAGGCGGAATAATTAAAATATTAAATACAATAAAACTTTTAGGTAAAGTTTTATTGTAGATATTTTTTTCTCTTGCTGTCCACTTTTAGTGTTTTATTTTCATGTAGTTAGTAAAATTGTAGAACATCTGCTTTATGGTTCTTATTTATGTCATTTTTAATATACTTTGCATGACATTTTATATTTTAGCTATTTTAGAAGAATCACTGTAATAAAGATGTGGAAAGTTTTAATTTTTTTAATGTGAAATAATAATTACCCTACAATTTGTATAATTTAAATATATTTATATTTTCATAATGGAACAATTCTTAAGATTATTTTAAATGATTGAAGTTGGGTTATATTTATACCTGATTTAGTCATTGTAATGTCAGGATTTTAATGATATGATGTAAAATACATCTTAATATCAATTCCATTGATACTAATGTTAATAGAGTTTTATAACAGTAAAATTATTTTTTATCTAAAAGTTCTAAGTAACACTGTAATGCTTAATTCATGTAATTGAATGCTTCTAACATGCTGCAAAATTATTTATAATTAATTATTTTTATGATTCATTATGGCATTATTATTATTCACGAGTAGCATTTATAAATATTAATTATTATATTTCTGCTATCTTGGCTTACAAACTATTTACTCTTCCAAACACACTTTAAAATATTTGTAAAAATGTAGGCATTTGTCTGTTGATCAATTCAAACACCGCATATTGATTGGTTAATAAATATTGATAATTGCTTCAACCAGTTTTGTTTTTTAAATCTAGGGTAGTGTGATGTTGTTTGATCCAGAGCACATGAAACAGATTGCTGACAACCTAAGCAAAACCAAGAGTTTATCTGTAAGTAAATAATAAATAACTAAAAATGGTATGTTTAATAATACATATTTGGTTTTAGAATAATTTGAGTTTGTGATTAGACATATTATTCAGAGGTGGAAATTAAAAAAAAGAATCCACTGTTTTGAAGGACTAATACAAATTATACCAACCCGTTTTTTGTTTATTGTAACATATAATTCATGAAAATACCTGGAATGAAACCTTAAATGTGATTTAGTATTGGGATAACCTAGCAGGTGTCTTTACAAGATCTATGTTTAATAACAGGCTTATGGCCTGTTTAAAATCTTCTGTGTGTAATAACACAATCTTATGGCCCGTTTAAAATCTTCTGTGTGTAATAACACAATCTTATGGCCCGTTTCAAATCTTCTGTGTGTAATAACACAGTCTTATGGCCCGTTTAAAATCTTCTGTGTGTAATAACACAGTCTTATGGCCCGTTTCAAATCTTCTGTGTGTAATAACACAGTCTTATGGCCCGTTCCAAATCTTCTGTGTGTAATAACACAGTCTTATGGCCCGTTTCAAATCTTCTGTGTTTAATAACACAGTCTTATGGCCCATTTCAAATCTTCTGCGTGTAATAACAGTCTTATAGCCTGTTTCAAATCTTCTGTGTGTAATAACAGTCTTATAGTCTGTTTCAAATATTCTGTGTATATGATTCTTTGTTACATAAATTAAACATAAATCATCTATAAATGGCAAATTGCTGGGTGTTTTTTTGTATATAGTAATAAGTGATTAATAATGACTCATTATAATGCTGTTTTCCCCCTGAATTTTCATGAAGAATATGGAATAAGCATTCCTCCCTCCCTACAATGCTAATTTTGATTAGGACCTTAGTAATGTAGAAAGGTTATTAGATCCCATAAAAGACCAATAATCTCCTATTACTGGTTATGTGGCTAACAAATCTGTCACAATAAAAAAAATTAATATCACTGTTGCAGTATTTAATAATTTAAATTAATTTATATGTAACCTCTGTTATGTGTGAAACACAGGTGTGTATGGAAGTGCACAGCCAATACCACCCCATGTGGAACTTTTGACAGGCATGCAGTAGGATGAACAATTCAGAAAACAGAAAAACCTATTGGTACAGGTATACACATGAGAAAGATGTTTAGAAGTTTATCCTAATGTCCTAACTGCTGGATGCTGAAGTCCATTGAAATTGTTTTTAAAATGTTACACACGGTCAGTTTAAAAAGATTTTCTGTCTTCATTGTCAAGATATCTGTTTGTTTTCACAGTTCCGCCGTCAAGCTCTACAGAACCTCAACCAGATTATGTCTGCGGACTTCGTGAACAGCAATCATTGGTCGATACTCCGTGAGAATCTGCACAGTGTCATGTGCGACCCAGATGAGCACCTTTCTGTGAGTTACCAGCTTTAGTTCATGACTTAGAATTCATTCATTCACATTCTAGCGAGTGATCCAAAACTGGGGTAACAAAGGCCGTGGTATCGGCTATGCTGTCAGTGAATACTGCATCTACAATATCCTTTGTGCAATGGTACATCTAAAAGATCCTTTGCTGCTAATAAAAAAGAGTAGACCATGGAGTGGCAGTAGCGGGTTTCCTCTCTCATTATCTATGTGGTCACTAACCATATGTCAGATACCATATAACTAAAAAATGAAAAATTTCACGGCATTGCATATATATATAAACAACGACAGACAGACAGAGATTAATCTAGTAATGTACACATATTTTATTAATCTGTACCTACTTTGTAAAAATAATTGAAAACATTATATCATTATGAACTACAATTATTCTATTATTTTTTTTTCTTCAGAATTTGAGCTTAAAGTTCATAGCCAAGGCTTTCACGAGTACATCGAACCAAACACGTGAAATATTCACCCTGCTGTGTAAGTCATTTATTTAGTATCATTTATCTCAACCAGACATGTGAAATATACACCCTGCTGTGTAAGTCATTAATTTAGTATCATTTATCTCAACCAGACATGTGAAATATACACCCTGCTGTGTAAGTCATTTATTTAGTATCATTTATCTCAACCAGACATGTGAAATATTCACCCTGCTGTGTAAGTCATTTATTTAGTATCGTATTTCTCAAATACACACATGAAATATACACTTTAGTATATATACTTGTGAAATATACACCCTGGTGTAAGTTATTTATTTAGTGTTGTATATCTCAACCAGACACATCAAATATACACCCTGCCATGTAACTCATTTATTTAGTATTGTATATCTCAACCATGTCGACCCATGAACAAAGATGCCACAAAATGAAATACCAATTAACTGTAGCTAAGAGTATATACTGTGTAACACATGGTTTGAAAACATACTTGTTTTGATTCTTTTAGCCGACTTCCTGTCTGACAAGTTCCAAGACTCGAGCAGTCACATTCCACACTTGAAACAAGGTCTTGAGACTGCCACACCGGAAAACACCAAACTGCTGAAAGCCGTGAGTACTGCTTACCAAACAGCAGCATTAGCTTTAACAAGCACTGGTGGATCTAATTAAAGGGACAGACCCTAGTTTCAACTAAAATTAACACTATGTTTAGTTAATTTACAAATGTGTAACACATTTGGATAATGTTGCAATTGACTGACTTTGAAAGGTGAAATGCCCTTTAAAAATACACTAAACCTTGACTCCATAACTGTTACTTCTCAGACACTTGTGCATTTAAAAAAATATGATAAATGTATTTTGTGATATTAAAAACACCAGGATGACCAAAACCACTTTCGAATGTACTGAGATTTATAATCTATACGATAAAATCTAAATAGTGTGTGATTTCATTTATCAAAACACTGCTCTAATAGTAAAAACATATGACTTAGTACTTAAAAACTAGGGTATGTCCCTTTAAAGAAAATAACATGTGCATGGTAAATACTGTTGAAAAATACATGTATGGCTATATTTACCGCAGCATGTAATTAAAGGTTAATCTTACAATAATATCATGAACTATGAGCTATACGCAGGGTTTTATTTCTGAAATTTGACTTGACTCCCATGGCTTTCAACTTGGGAATTTTTGCGTCGTTTTACAAAATAATTGGGAATGTTGTGTTCCCTTTCAAAAATATTGATTGTTGTTTATTCTTATCGAAAGCGATCAATGATTTAATAAAAAGCAATAGAAAAGAGCTTCAAGAATATTAAAAGGAAACAAATACAAATTGGGAAGTTTTAGCATTCATATTGGGATTAATCTAAACTCCAAATTGGGAAAACAAAACGACATAGCCTTGGGGAATGGTGCCGATATTCGGAGTCTAGCAACATAGGTGATAAAACCCTGATACGGTTTAAATCTGTTTAACTGTACACTTTTTATTCCCTGTAATGAGTAAGACATGTTATTCCTACTTTTTCTTTCACATCATTGCTGCAAAGCTTCTTACAAAATATGAACGACATCACCGTTCTAGAAAAAAAAACTCTTGGTCCTTTTTCCTTTTAAGGGGCGGGACGTAGCCCAGTGGTAATATGCTCACTTGATGCATGGTCGTTGTGGGATTATTTTCTGTCAGTGGGCCCATTGGACTATTTCTCATTCCAGCTAGTGCACCACGAATGGTGTATCAAAGGTTGTGGTATGTGCTATCCTGTCTGTGATGGTGCATATAAAAGATCCTTTGTTGCTAATTGAAACGAGTAGCCCATGAAGTGGCAACAGTTGGTTTCCTTTCTTAATATCTGTGTAGTCCCTAACCATATGTCTGATGCCATATAACCGTAAATGAAATGTGTTGAGTGCATCGTTAAATAAAATATTTCCTTCCTTTTTCCTTTTATCCAAAAAGCTATTTTAATGTAGGATTTTCAGTAATGTTTATAAAACAGAAATAGCCTCTATTGGAAATTAAAAAAATACAAAAAGTAATTTCCAGAAATGTGACTACAAGGTGACAAAACATATTGGTCTGATTTTAACTTCAGTTTTTAATAAAGTTAACTTTTAGGTCTTATTAAGGCTGAAGGACACTTGTTTAGTTTTTACATGTATAAAATATAGAAGTAAGCTTTGAATATTTAATAAGGGCTATTTCAGAATTGATCACACAGGGTGGATGTGGATTATAGGTAATTTTATCCTATAACTGACTCATAATGTCCATGTTATAAACACATTTGATATTTTTCATTATTAACCCTATTAGGATTGAACCACCTCAGTGGATCTGTTCAGCTGATTGTATTTTTGTCATTCCAACCAATGCACCACAACTGGACAAAGGCTGTGGTATGTGCTTTCCTGTCTGTGGGAAAGTGCATACAAAAGATCCCTAGCTTCATTAGGAAAAATGATGACTATGAGTTAGAATTACCAAATGTTTGACATCCAATTTCCGATGATTAATTATTCATTGTGCTTTAGTGGTGTCGTTTAAACAATTTTATTTTTTTTATTAACCTTTTTAATACCTTGTTTTGCTGTCAGTGGATCATTTGTGTACAATCTAACAAGACCAGTATACCTTATTGTAATGTTTTCATAAGATTTAGATAAACTAAACCTGTGACATCAGACTACGATTTTGCTAATCATGATGACATTATATTACTGATGGAGGCAATTTTAGAACAGCTTAACATAAAACACTCATGATGAATCCTCTATTTATATCATTCAACCAGAAAGGAACAATATTTAAACCAACTATTCAAGAAAAAAACCCACAAATGGACCCTGATGTTTAAAATAATAATTAAGCTACTGACCACCTTTGTCCCTGCGCCCATGTGATCACTAGAGGAGTAAGTCTAGTGTTGAAAATCATTTAAAAAGAAACCCATTTTAACACTTTCAGACACAATAATTGTATTTTATTTTTAAAAAACACTTTTTTAAAAGAGAAATATGATATTTGTATGTATATGTAGTTATATACTGTAGGGGATATTCCAGTTCAAATATCACTAATTATAGAATGAAATGAGATATAAAACTCAAAATAAGTGCACAATGTGTGTTAATGTACCCTGTCAAAGAGCATGTAAAAACACACCGACTGTTTTGATCATGAAGCACGTGCGAAGGGTGTGATTTTAAAGTGAGCACTTAGTTTGTGTGTATGCTGTATGCACACTATGGCTGGCAGTATTCCTTTTTGTTTGTTACTGGAACACTAAATCTTAACCTTGCTATCACATTCTTTACAATGTTGTGTAATTTTTCAATGCGACATCTACAATGTCAGGAACGTCTTAGGGCTGTACGCATGCTCCAAGTTGGCATCACACAGTGAATTGTGAACCGTAGACTTAATGTGTCACAATCCTTGATTAGCTGATTGTGGGCCCGATATCGGCAAACCAGAAATGTGGATGATCGTCCCTGTTCAGGACAGCCAAGGATGACAACTCATTAGGACTTATACGTTGAGAAATCGATGTATAGAAGTAACATCCACGCATGTCGAACCTATGTTGCCCCACATTTGATTGCGAGACACATTGTTGCCAGATGTCAGTGGTGTTTTAAGATAACGACATGAGTGCTTGTGTTTTACCATTAATTAATATTACAATACAAATTAATACAGCTCTGTTATATTGTGTTATATTTGAATATCCTCTACATATTTTGAACATTGTGTATATATGTGTGTGTGAAGTGTGGACACCTATCCCTTTCCCCTTCAGACCTGCCCACTGAGGTAATAAATTTGACCATATTTTGTGTTTTTGTTTTAGTTTCGGCTGATGAACGAGTTCCAGCAGGAGACTCCAAACTACTGGATCCGCTATCCTGACAGGTTGGTTTCTTAAAGCTATAATCATTGTCTTCAGTTTATCAACATCACAGCTATATTCATTATATATTTATTAACTGAAAATTCTTCCTGTATTAATACTTGTATCACATTATATAAGAATTATTTGTATATTTTTGTCAATTTATCGATGTATAACACTCACAAATTGTATAAAAAGTGCATAGTCTAGTGAAGTGTTTTTAAATACTAAACTTGTGACTGATTAAAATTGTTGTTTTATTGCAGGTATAAGCTGGAAGTCCTGGAGAGTAGCCTCAGTCTGCTGTCGATCCACCACTCTCCGGGTCTGGGTCCGTCTCCACGCTTAACTCCCCTTCACTTCGTCGCTCTGATCGACCCGAAAGCCAACTGGTTCATCAGGTGGATGGTAAGAGACGTTTTACTCGGCTCGTTCACAATGTATGCTTTTGTTTTTATTTCACTTTTTAAAGATAATATTGTGGCATTTAAAAAAAAAACTAAATCTGTTTATGTCAGCTTTATGTGTTCTGACTCATAATTACAACTCCTTGTTGATGTAATTTAATTATAAAACCACAGTATTATTCAGAAAATTTAATTTTCACTCAAAGCAAATACAGTTTTAAAGTTTGTTAAATGTGATATTTGGTGTACATACATGTACGTAACATGGTACATTCTCTGATGAATTGTTTTTAATGATTTCAGCATGCAAATTACAGTCGAAAAGCATTGTTACAAGCCTTGGAGAAATATAGATCTATTGTAAGTATTCATCTAAACGTGCTATCAGGAATTCTTTTTTTTTACATACCTGTGTAATATACATAGGATGATGTGAAGGTCTTTTGTTTATTTTTTTATCAATGAAAATACATGCAGAAATATTAGTAAGTAAGTTACAGTCTATTTTAAATGAATCATGTTAAATTTGCTGACATGTTTCAAGAAAAGAGAAATGGTATAATAATATAAATGCTAGATATCCGTGCTTATCCCCCACAAGGATAAGTTGGGTTTTTATCATTAGCAGATTCTGACTTGCTCAATGTGTGATATTTTCAGTGCCCCGAAAATATAAAATAAAACATAACATTTTACCATTTCCCCCTTTAAAAAAATAATTTTTTATGAAAATCTTGTATTTATTTTATAATAATAATAATAATAACAAATTAAAAATAATTAACAGAAATAATGATATGCAATTTTATTAGTTAAAAAGATTTCATTAGTCAGAAAGAGCTTAAATTGGCAGTAGATTCCAGATTGTTATCACCAGCTTTTAGACTTAACCAAACATTCGATGCTATACAATTTTATAAAATATTTATTATATGTTAAAGACAAATGAAGTTTGAAGAATTTCTGTAAGAAAAATATTTTCTTCTGTTATCAAAGAAACAACTGTTAATAACCTTGTGGAGGCATACGATTAAAGATTACTATTTGTTGCAGGTAGAGAATGCTGTTAAACACTGTATTGACTTCTCAGTTGCCAGAAAGAATTGTTTTGACATGGTCAGTGATGTATCGGATTCATTCTCCAAGGTCTCATTAGGTGAGATTTTAAATACATATCTTGTAGTATTGGAAATAATTCAGTTTTAGCTGTAATTTGTATTCTTTACTTTTGCTTATGTTTGTTGATTTAAATTGTTTTTTGTTTAAAGTAATGTTTTTTTTCTTTTTTATATTAGCCATAACATTCTTACAAATGTATATCAATGTTCAGTATTTCTGTTAAGTTTAATTTTATTGTAATTTTTATTTCACTTTTTTTTGGACATGATTAATGTGATTTATTTAGTATTTTAATTTAATAAATAAATAAATGTATAAATAAATAAATAATATTTTTTATAATATTTATTAACAATACTTCTATTGTACTGAGACAGTATTATTTTTCAAACTTCCATGAAATGAAAAAAACCCAAAGTGAATGAAATGGCTATTCCTAAGTGAAGATGGAGGTTACATAAACTGTTGAGAGGATTACTCTCCTTTAACTAAAGTGTTCAAGAGTTCACTTTTCACAATTTGAAATTTTTGTATCGTGTACTTCCATATACATTTCATAAAAAGATGGTGAATTTCCACATTAAAATTAACATTTCAGCTAGTGGAGACAGCAAGCGGACATTTTACACTGGCTCAGAACTGGACTATCTCTATTTCGTTCACTCCGTCTGCTTTCTTGGAAGAATGCTGTGTTTTGTCAATGGAAGGAATTTCTTCCCCGTCAAAATCAAAGACAGTAAAGGTAGGAGTCTGTATCAAGTTTTTTACTTAACTTCATTGTGTAGAAGATAGCATCTGTCCTGTTTTCTGCTAAATGAGCAGGAGCCTATGTACCAGCTGTGTAATTGTTTTCACACACGTAAGATAAAATCATTAAACAGTGTGTCAACTCCTAGTGATTGAGTAGGTATTACATACTCCTTTACTTTAGTAGTAACTTTGATGGTGAAATATTCAAAAAAACATATTATGTGATTTAATGGGATTAAAATCATAATTAAATTGATATCTTCCAATTATATGGACATCAAACATTTTGCATTTTGCATTTAAAATCATTTTATTCCAGGCTCTAATCTAGCCGACAGAATCAATATTTGTTTTGCTCAGCTCAAGTCGCCGAGTTACTAGCAGTGGTAAGAAGTCAAAGTCGCCAGATAATTTTGGACCTAATTCAATTTCAAAAACAAAATCCCACAACAAAATCACATCAAGACCCCAACTTGTATAGGGCCACAGCTCACTTGGCACCATGTCGGTCCGTGATTTTACTTTGGCGCCAAACTGTAAATGAACACATGTGCCGTTTGCAGTAACCGGTCAGTCATTGTTATTTGTTGGCCACATTTATTTCAGTAATGCCAGAAAATACTAATTGTTGCTTTCATTATACATGACAATGACACAATAATTAAAAATTAATTAACTACTTAATAATATCGCATTTGTAATGTAGTTCTTTATACAAAAAACCTTATCAACATCATCCACTCAGAATTAAGTAAATTCAGCATCATGCCATCAGAATTTATTAAGTTGTACAAAAGTGGAAAGTTTTTAGTTATATTGTTAAATGTCCATTAAATATGTTACAGTTTGTAATTGTTCCTTTGTAGAGACGATCAGTGTTGGCCGACTCCTGAAGGCTCTCGTACTGTTTATTGTGGACCCCAGCAGTACACCGCAACACATTAAATCGTCATCAAGTAAGTTTTTACACCTTGAGGTAACACTGTACTGTATAACATACACCTGGATCAAAGTTCAAAGTGTACCCAACTTTTGATAGCGCAGTTAATCCTATCAATCCTACTTTGTGGTGATAAATGTGACAGTGTTTTTTGTCAAAGAAACAGTTTTAATTAGACAATAAATGTATGCAATTTTATTACATTCAGTACTGTGTGGGAGGATGTTGATATATTTTGTATAATATTGTTAGTCACATATATTAACATTATCACCTAAAGAGTGTTTTATTTGGTATAGTACAACATACAGAGACAAAGGCAGTACAGTGAAACCCACTAAAGTGGACACCCTCGGGAACAAGTAAAAAGTCCTATTTTAAGGGGTATCCGGTTTAGAAAGGTTCTTTTTGTACTGATATTTAAACGGGTACGGTGTGAAATGTTTGGTTGTGAGAGAATTCCGATTTACAGAGGGTCTGGTTTTGAGAAAATTCCGATTTACAGAGGGTCCGGTTTTGAGAGGTTTCGCTGTACACAAGTTCTGACTTTTCTCTCAGAATTATAAGCATTAAATCAGGTTCATTGAGAAATGAACATGTTCACAACAAACTCTGTGCTGGCGGTAGCTGGGTTAATGGTAGTTTATAACTTTATCACGGGATTAAAAATATTCTTTACAAATAGCAAATTATAATTATTTTTATGTATGCTTTTAAAATGATTGTGACTTTGTGTTTAATTTGATAGTTCCCACAGACATGTTTGACCCATCCACCTTAGTGACGGATGTTCTGTATAATTTGATTGTTCCCACAGACATGTTTGACGCAGCCACCTTAGTGACGGATGTTCTGTTTAGTTTGATTGTTCCCACAGACATGTTTGACCCAGCCACCTTAGTGACGGATGTTCTGTTTAGTTTGATTGTTCCCACAGACATGTTTGACCCAG
>JAECMU010046142.1:0-24843 GCA_016106625.1 Dracogyra subfuscus | reverse complement strand
ACACGTATAGTAATATACATATGGCCAGTGGTCACAATAAAGCTACATGTGTTTAGTGACATGTACACGTATAGTAATATACATATGGCCAGTGGTCACAATTAAGCTACATGTGTTTAGTGACATGTACCACAGCAGGTAGCTATATATATAGTGAAACCTCTCAAAGCCAGACCTAAGTCGCCGAACAACAGGCTGGTAGGTACTGGGTTCGCAGCCCGGTACCGGCTCCCACCCAGAGCGAGAGTTTTTAAGGACTCATTGGGTAGGTGTATGGCCGCTACACCCTCTTTTCTCTTTCACTAACAATAAAAACTAACCACTAATTTCTATTCTGTCCTGGACAGACAGCTCAGATAGCTGAGGTGTGTGCCCAAGACAGGCGTGTGCTATAACAGCTTGCTCTGAATGTGCACGTTAAACAAAAAAGTAAGTAAAGTAAAAAGCCAGACCTAACAAGCTACTCTCGATATACTAAGTCAAAACCTATACTAGCTCGAATGCTTTTTTTTTACAATTTAGATTGACCATTCAAAATGTGCGCCAAAATTTCTTCAAATCAAACTGCACACCATTTTCTCTTTGACTTATTAATGCTCCATTCAAAATTCCATAGCACCACCACTCACTCCCACCTGCTACCAATTTCGGTCGGAATGCTGGTGCTCCCTTGCACCTGCCAGTGCAGGTGGTCCCCTCTCTCCCCCACAAAACTTTCTGTCTTGGACGGAAGAGCTTGCTTCACAAGCACTTGCACCCACAACAGGCGTGCGCTACAACAGCTTGCTCTGAATGTGCACATTAAACCCTATGACCTGACCTGACCTGACCTAAAGCCAGACCCTTTTTAAACCGGAATTCCCTAAAAATGTTTCCCCCGTCGGTGGGCCCATTGGGTTATTTCATGTCACAGCCAGTGCACCACGACTGGTATATTAAAGGCTGTGGTATGTGCTATCCTGTCTGTGGGATGGTGCATATAAAAGATCCCTTGCTGCCAATCGGAAAGAGTAGCCCATGAAGTGGCAACAGCCGGTTTCCTCTCTCCTTATCTGTGTGGTCCTTAACCATATGTCTGACGCTACATAACCGTAAATAAAATGTGTTGAGTGCGTCGTTAAATAAAACATTTCTTTCTTTCTAAAATTTTTTCTTGCAGCCCTCTTTTAAATATCTGTACAGAAAAGAACCATATAAAAGATCCCTTGCTGCTAATAGAAAAAAAATTAACCCAAGACATGACAACAGCGGGATTCCTCTCTGAATATCTGTAAAATGGGTTGAGTTCGTCATTAATTAAAACATTTCTTTCCTTCCTTCATACTGTCTAAAGATGCTGTCAATAATATTACAATTTGAAAAAAAGACAAGAAAATGGAAATTTTTAAATATTAAAAGTAACAAGTAGCTGAACTGTGCAGCCAGGATGATTAAACATGATACTTGCAAGTTTTGTACATGTATTAAAATCAATATCATATGATAATGAATGTGATGTGAACTAAGAAATTGTCAACAGCTGTGATATCTTGTTCTTATCTCATACAGATTTGTAATATACTGTGCTGGTTATAGTGACATATCAGATCTCGCATACTGAATTCCTTGCAATTCTAGCTGTTCACATGTGCTCACAATTCAGTTATGTAATTCTAAGCAGAAAATAACTTGGTCTGTTTGATGTACCTACAGTACACTAGACTACCAATAAACAAGGTTGAAAATCAAGTTTGTGGACTTGGAAAGCAGTCTATAACTTTTTAATCTTAATATGGAAGCATATGTGACAAACAGTGACTGTGAAGCAAAGCTACAAAGTAGACTCCTTTTTAGACAGCTGGTGTACATACAAACATTTTGTTTGTTTGTTTGTTTAACGACGCACTCAACACATTACAATTACGGTTATATCGGCGTCGGACATATGGTTATGTCGAGAAAAAACCCAGTGGTTAGCTGACGGGGATCGATCCTAGACCGACCGCGCATCAGGCGGGCACTGTACCACTGGGCCATGCTGCCCGCTATACAATCATTTAAACATGGAAAATTTGACACATAGAAACTCCTGAAAATTAGGACTTTGAAATTATATATCTGGAATACTGTAAAAATTGTGATGGAAAGCAAAAGCTCCTTGTGAAAGCTACTTTTATCCATACCTGTGATGTCACACTATTGAATCAACACCTGTGAAACAATGCAATGTAACTTTTTATGAGTTCAGGTCAGGGATTCGAACCCACTGCCAACAGAACTTGAACATTGTAAACAAGTACAATGCATTAGCCCACGAAGCCAAGCATCTGCATCATTAAATAAGCATGTAATTTAAGACTTTAAACCTGATACTAGCAGAACACAATGAAGACTGTCGGAAACTAAATTGGAAATCAGAGGTTACAAGTTTAGCATGTGCAGCAGGCTTAATGCCAGCTATTCACTGCTGAGGGTTTTTTAACCGAATCGACAGGTTAGGTCCGAAAGGATCCTACCGTTCTGGGTTATCAGGTTTTGTAAATATTCCTTTTTAACCAATATTTTAATTTAAAAAAAGATCAAACAGAAGTTAATTTAGAAGTCACATAATTTAATTTTAAAAAAAGAAGAAAGAAATGTTTTATTTAACGATGCACTCAACACATTTTATTTATGGATATATGGCATCAGACATATGGTTAAAGACCACAAAGATATTGAGAAAGGTTGCCACTTCATGATCTGCTCTTTTCGATTAGCAGCAAGAGATCTTTTAAATGCATCATCCCACAGACAGGGTAGTACATACCACAGCCTTTGATACACCAGTCGTGGTGCACTGGCTGAAACGAGAAACAGCCCAATGGGCCCACCGACAGGGATTGATCCCAAAGTGACTGTGCATCAGGCGGGCACTTTACCACTGAGCTACATGTATGTCCCACCGTGTTTTAAAACAAATAATGGATTAAGTTGGAGAATACAAGGTTAACTGTTGATTCTTTAAAAATAACCCACTCGCCTCTTCAGAGCTTTTGGGTTATTTTTCAAGAATATAGACTGTTATTACTGTGTATTTTCTATTACTTACACACTGACAATAACGGGTAATACTGGGTAATGTCATAACTCCCCCCACCCTTCAACCTCCACCTGTGGTTAGAGTTCTTGCATGACAAGTGTTGGGTTTCAGGATTAATACTCTTGGTTGTTTGGGGTGTTTTTCCCCTCTGTTTTTGTTGTTGTTCTAAGTGTTCCAAAGCTACAGGTACACTTCCCTATTAAAAACACATATACATACATACATACATACATACATGTACTCTAAATATTTTCAGTTCAATCATGTAGTTAGGACTAATATGTATTTCTTCTTCTTTTTTTAATTTATTTATTTTGTTTGTTTGTTTAACGACGCACTCAACACATTATATTACGGTTATATGGCGTCGGACATATGGTTATGTCGAGAAAAAACCCCAGTGGTTAGCTGACGGGGATCGATCCTAGACCGACCAAGCATCAGGCGGGCACTGTACCACTGGGCTATGCTGCCCGCTTCTTTTTTTAATGTCCTGAATTACTCAAACTAGACGGTATGTGTGACACCAGATCACATGCTGTTAATATGAATACATACATCTACCAACTTTAAATATATAGCTGATTGATGTGTTATATAAACTGGAAAAGGTTCAGCTCTAACCTTTATGCCTTAGAAACACAATTTGCAATTTTATAAAATTGGTCATGGGAGTCTAGATAGAAACGTTGATTTAAATTTTATATATGTTCTTTAAGCTGGCTGAACACTGCCCTTGCGGGGTTATGGTTTTTGATTGGTGCCACGAATTGCAGAGCTGCAAAGCTTTGATGTGCGGATAATGCCATAGCCATGTTGCAGAGATTTCATGTTGGCGTGACAATGACCACAGAAATCAAAATAATCTGATATTTGCCAGCATTGTTTGTAAATGACAGTGACGCCAGTGAATAAGGTGCCGACCAGCTTTAGGATACCTACAATTAACAGCTACTAATAGAAATATTGTTAAACATTATTAATAGCAACACTCAAATGCCAATTAAAAAACCCAGCAATGATTTCAAATGAAAAAAACCTAACACCAGGAGAAATTAAAGTCTACACTCAAGGCTTCAGTAAAGTCTCTATGTACAAATAACAAGTAGTCAAAAGTCTGCAAACTTTGCCCAAGTCTTGAGTTTGGACTTTAAGGTTTTATAACTAATAAAGCATGGGTCAAGGTTAACCATGTATGTAACTAACCAACTAAAAATATGGGAAAACTGAAAATGTCCACTAACAATGATGATGATGACCCTGATTTACACTTACGGTTTCTTCAGAGGACTCCTGGAAACAGATACATGTAAACAGCTGAGAACAACATTACTTTCGAATAGTTCAAATATTAAGTTCTATGTTTGAACAGTTCAAATATCATGTTCTACTTTCGACAATAAAAGTATCAAGTTCTATTTTTGAGCAGTATAACTATCAAATTCTGTCTTCGAGCAGTTCAGATATCAAGTTCTATTTTTGAGCAGTTCAAATATCAAATTCTGCTTTTGGCAGTTCAGATATTAAGTTCTATTTTTGATCAGTGTAAGTGTTCAGTTTTACTTTAGAGCAGTTCAGATATGAAGATTGTTAGTGTCTATGTATAGGGTATCCTCCTACTTGCCCTTTTGACCCAGGTATGTAAAAATTGCTGAGGGCATGTACAATTTAAATGTTGCTGTATAGTCCCCCCAGGCCAGTTTGATCAAATTAAAATTAGTTTTTTTCAAAATAGTCCCATACAATGCATATCTGTGAGTCACATGGTTCTATCAAAATTTAATTTAATAATGGGAACACTAGTGACATTCTAGTGACTGTTCTAGTTCCTAGTCCCTCAAGTCAGTGAACAAATTGTACACCTAAGCCAGGGCGCAAAGCAACACTTTATATTTACTCGCCAACTGGCTAGTGAATGAATAAAAATACTAGCCAACGAGAGATTGTTACTCGCCAGGCAACATATGAAGTACATGTATTAGTATTGATAATTATAATAACATAATTAAAGAACTTTAAACACCAACCTCATCCTGTGTTGTTTATTTTTCTCAAGGGTATGTTCAAGATGCACTGAAGTTCATCAAGATTAAGTTTGATAGTAAATAAAGTTAATCTTGATGAACTAAGGTTAGATGCACTGGTACCCGCTTTACGACAGTATTCGCAATACATGTGATTCCTATTTTAATCGTATCTTAGAAATTCAAAACCTAATAACCAGGATTCTCAAAATGAACGCTCTGGTTGAACTTCATCGTGTGTTTTTGTTTGTTTGTGAAAACTCATTTACAATCGGAAAACCCTGATGTGTCACGAGGCTTTCCGAACACCTCGATCGTCAAGTCGGCCGGAGAGCTCCGAGTGTGATATCCGCAAACAGGGCAAAATGCGGGAGTGTATGTTTGCAGTTACGATCATCAGTATATGTTTCGTCTGACTGATTAGTGAAATAAATGTTCCAGTATCAGCTTCATTCTGAAAAATAATCTACTCGCCAAAAGGCTAGTATTTTGCAAATTTAAATCGCCATAACAGAATTTCACTCGCATAGGCGAGTCTTTCACTCACAGTATTGCGCCATGTAAGCTAAGATTTTAAAATGTTGTTTTACTATGCGCCTACATATGAAATTTCCTGTGTAAGAAATCTCCTGTACATTGTAAGGATGGAAGATCATGACCACCACCATACCCCCATCCCTACCCACCCAACTTTTAGTTGTTGGCCATCCTGGAATTTTGTACTCCAGTCAAGTCAATTTACCTCCCACCTCACATACTCCCAGACAAAACCTTGTTTCAATGGTTACAGCTAAAAGACATTCATGAGCAGTTGAAATGTCTGTGGTGACCACTTTTGTTCTTCAAACTTGTACACTGTAACACCTGCATGAACATGTAATCATACTGCTGATATCATAATTACAATGTCCCAAGCTATGAACCCGAGCTATGAACCCACTGTCATGGCTTGACCTGCAAGTACATCAGGACACTAGACATCTCAGCACTCAAGTCTAACGGTCATCCACAATGACCCAATATTTGGTCTCGTAACCTCATTACATTAGTATTACTTGAGTTGTCTATTGGATATAACTGAGAAATCACAGTTAGCCAGTCTCAAAATGAGCAGAGCGTCCAATAACATATTTCATTTAATTTCAAGAATAAACACAACTTTGTACATCAATGAGAACCCAAACAAGTAAATATTAAAAAGTAGGGTAAATGGGTAAAATGCTACAAACATCAAACGTGAGTTTAACAGTACATGGTAAGGCTATACACAAAGGTTCAGCTCAATACGTTGAGGCACTGCAAACAAAAGTCTGAAAAACTGTGTATGGGACAGATGGACAAACAGATGGTGATTAAACTTATAGTCCCATCCACTTGGACCAGTAGTGGAACCAATAAAACTAATTGCAGTATATGTTATTGTAAATGTATAGTGAAACCCCTCTAAACCAGACACCCTTGGGACCAAGACAAATATCCAGTTAAAAGAGGGCTCTGGTTTAGAGAGGTTAAGTTCTGTACTGGTAATTAAAAGGGAACTCTGTAAAATGTCCAGTTTTGAGGGAATTCCAGTTTACAGAGGGTCCAGTCTTGAAAGGTTTCACTGTATGTTATAGCCAATAGCTGTTAAAAAGTAATTACCTCTG
Organism: Dracogyra subfuscus; assembly: GCA_016106625.1. Lineage (NCBI taxonomy): Eukaryota > Metazoa > Mollusca > Gastropoda > Neomphalida > Peltospiridae > Dracogyra > Dracogyra subfuscus. The sequence goes on along the minus strand of JAECMU010046142.1, from coordinate 18,112 downwards.
GACAACTAAAAACACATTTTTCTTTGGTTAAATGTGAATACTGCATAGCATTTTGCATATATACTTATAAAATACCAAATAGTTCACTTGCAGTGAATATTTCCCACCTTAATTGTCATTTGGCATTTTTCATGGCCAGTTTATTATCATTACATGTAGAAATGTATTCAACAGATTTCCCAGTTGAGCATTCACCAGCCTGAATCCTGTCACAGCAAGTGGCCTGGGGACACTGTTTGCATGCTGAACAGCTGTCTGTACATCTGTAGCTAGTCGCAATAGGAGTCCATACACTTAACACTCATCACACTCCGGCTCCAGAGAGTTCAGTGCTAATTCATGGACAAAGCAATTTAAATAATGAACTACTATTAACTAGCAACAACACTACCAGAATCGCTGTAGTAATCTGATGCAGTTAACCATTATGCTACATGCCGATTCTGAACAAGATCTGTGCATGCACGGTATATCGTGTACGGTACAAAGGCAGCTCTTGAACTTTGCAACAGAAATCAGCAGTGCTATTGCAAAAATTTCATGAAAAATTCACCTGCAACTGCATTTTTAGAATTTACTTTAGTGTTTCTGTACTAAATTGTTATCACAAGATGATCTGATTTCGAGGGTTGCAAAGGTACATACACGATGGTATACATTCTTTTGTACACATTTTACCACTGAATACAAGTAGCACACTCACCCCAATACCACACACCATGTGATCAACTCTGGAACAAACCGTACAAAGTTTTTTAAAGAAAAGAGTTTGTTTTGTTTAATGACATCACATGATCACTAGAGAACACTGATTTATCAATCATCAGCTAGTGGATCCATGTAAAATATTTGGTAATTTTGACATATAGTTTTAGAGAGGAGACCTGCTACATTTTTCCATTAGTAGCAAGGGATTGTTAATATGCATCATTCCAAAAACATGATAGCACATACCACATCCTTTGATATACCAGTTGTGGTGCACTGGATGGAACAAGAAATAACCCAATGGGCCTACAGACAGGAATCAATCCCACACTGACTGTGCATCAAGCGAGTACTTTACCACTGAGCTACATCACACCCCATTATTAAACATAAATACACGTACCCAATATGTAAAGTAGCTCATTGGTAGACCACAGGTATCTCTGGGATATAATCTACCACAGGTTCCCTCTGATGACTAACTATGAGTCAGAAATACCAAATGTTTAACATCCAATTAATTAATCAATGTACTCTTGAGGTCAAACAAAAAACAAAATAATAATTTTAAATTTATTATTATTTTATTATTGTTTAATGAACATGACAGATGTTATGCCCCCAGTCATCTATATGCCACACATTCTATATTCTAAAAGCATTATGCTGTGGGCTTTAAGTCTGACCACTTCATGATTCCTGGAGGTTACCTCTGAATACATGACAAGAATTTAATTGTAATATTTTGTGATCCCCTACAACCAGGGATCATTAATTAGTGCTGAGGGGAAGTCTGGCTTCATTAACCGAGCAATGAGGAAGTCTGGAGAAAGGAGGCCAAGACAATTGTGTGATACCTGTAGATATCTGGTGATTAATAAGTGAAAACAGACATCATCACAATGCAAATATAGTGATACCCGTATAAACCATGCACACATCATGTGATCAAGTAATGTCTTGTTTTAAGGGGTATCTGGCTTAGAGAGGTTCTGTTCAGTGTTAATAATGAAAAAGGGACTTAAAAACATCTCATTTTGAGGGAATTAAAGTTTACTGACAGTCCATTTATGAGAGCTTGCACTGTATAGATGCATGTAGAACCATGTATCATGATTAAATGAGAAAACAAGAGGAAATTTAAACACAAGCATTCTAAGAATACTGCTAAAGGAATACATGGCCTCCATCAGTTACAACAAAATTTCATATCTCCTAAGCTCATGGGCCCTAACTGTAAACAAAAAAGGATAAATCGCCATAAAAGTCTAACTTGATCTGATAAAGCTATACATAATATATCAGGTCAATATACATGTATTGAGTTAATATATTGAGGCATTGTAAAGATATATAATAAAAGTTATCCATAAAATTTTACCTCAATAACCCATCGCATTGACAAAAATATTATTGGGAAAAGGATATGTAGGATAGACGGATGGAGACAAAGACTTTGGTCCCGTCTTGTTGGATTAGTACTAGTAGAGGACTAATAATATTTACATGACAATGACAACTTAAGTGCACGTAGATGGTGAATAGAAAGGAATTGCTTATTAACATCTCGGCAGACTGAAAAGAATAAATACTAGTAGCTACTTTCTTCCAATGCTATAATATTATGACCATCTATGAGAAAATACTGCCAAAGTACAAAAAATTAAAATGTTATTTTAAAAGGTATTTCACACCGGTATCACATTGTAAAAGTACAGGCCAAAGTATTTTGTTCTGCATTTAATGATAGATGAAATTTAATATCATTTCTACTATTTTCAATTACATGTAGTGATTAAGATTACAAACATGTTTTTATCTTTTAGATTATTTGTAGACCTTACAATTACAATGTACATTTAAATAAAGATACTCTTTTTTAATTATTTTTTTACTTAACTTTCAGAAATGAACTATTTCTGTGTTAATTACTTAAAATGGCATGTCATTATGTAAGAATTCTTCTTGGTGACCGTGACCTCATTTCCCCCCATACATTATTAGATATTGTAATTTTGACATTTGGTTTGAGCAAACTTTCAGGCTTTCTGCCAGGAAGTAATTTGAGGTACAAAACAGACCATTTACATACCACTTCTAGGTGGTCAAACGTTTGAACTGTTTTGAAATGGGAAACTGCATTTTGTGTACTTCGACAAATTTTAAACAACCGTTTTCTTACTGGCAACTATCTAAAAATTATAAAAATATATCCATTAATTTGCCTAGCCTTGTCCCTAACATCCAATAATGTACCTGCATGAGGGTAAAATTGCCCTGTCCCAAACTGATACAAAATGGAGGATTATTTTTCTCCCATCCAGTAGATGAAAACAAGCATCTTGTGAAAACGTGAAAAACCTACGGTACATTTTATATTTTTTAGCTTACAATAAAATAGTCATAACCATTGAACAGAACATACCCAAAAAATGCTTTATACTAAATGTATAAACCGAAAATGGTATGATAATTTCATTATGACAGCTGGTTTCCTAGTTTTTATGAAATCTAAAAAGCATTTCTTGCATTATTTTGCCTTGTACGTGAGGTGACCCAATGTTAATGTTAACAGAAGACGCGTGCAAGATAGATTTATTCCGCATGGGCCGATGTCATGGCTAGGAATGGGAGAAATATATGTATAGTAAGAAGAATATAAGACTCCATCATATATGGTCATGAGGATAGAAAAAGTACTCTTGGTGGTATACATTTTGATACTTGAAGTTGTACTTTTTCTATCCCACTTGACTGCATATCATGGAGTCTTTTTCTCTGTACACTGTGCATAAAACAATTCTGTCAACACAAAACAAGTAAAAAAAATGTTTAATGAATGTATAAACAACAATAATAAATATTCAGCAAAAGCAAATCTAGTACCCGTGTATGTAATATTTTTTTTATTATTCTTTAAAAACAACTCCACTATTCCTTTCAATTTAACTCACTGCTCCTTTACTAATATTTCTAGAAGATCTGTTGAAAAATTGTTGGGTTTTTTTTTTATCATATACAACAGAATGTTGTTGGGTCAAACTTGGAAGGGTTGTATACACTACAATGCTCGAACCAAAAACAAAGCCCCAAGTTAAACTCACACGATGTAAAGTGAATGGTTGGGTCAAACACCAGTGGGGTTCGAGCCAACATGATTCAACTGTATATATATACATGTGCACCATATATCACAACAGGACTCCAAATAGGTTTATAAATTATACATGTACAATTAATGTCAATAGTATTTTTTATTAATATACCATGCTGGTTTGTTTGGGGGTGGAGGTGTTTAAGCAGTTTAATAGAAATATGATCTGCTGGAAATAGAACAGTGCAGGTTGAGTGGAGGGTTGGAGAGAATGTTTGGGAAATTAGGACCTCTGAGATGTGTTTTAGAACATTATAAAATAAAAATGTAACAATCACAAGCTTAGCCTAAATAGAAAATGAGATGACTGTACATACATCTTTCACTTGAAAAATGACCTGCAGTTTTGGGATAATTTCAGCAAATGAATTTTGATATTACTTGCTAGGTCTAAAAATTGGATTGCTTTTCGCAGACCACTATTTTGAGCACTGTACAAGATCTACATATGGGTTAACTGTATTACACCTTATCTAGAGGTAAATCAAGCTTGGCATGGCTGACCTTCCAGTGACCAAATGACACATCCACAGTATACCTGAAGGAATAGAGGCCATGTAATATAGAACACTCATCTGAGGTGGCATTTGTTTACATGATGAATTTTCCTCAGTAAATAAACCTATTTTGTTTTACCCATTCCAACTAGTGCTCCACAACTGGCATATTAAAGGTAACTACTGTAATTTACTGGATACACAGAGTATATTCTCTAAAAACGAGTACAGCAAATGGTGTTGGGTTTTTTTCAACTTATTTTTGTGTTTGTATCTAATTACGGTTCAAGCACTGTCCTGGGCAAGTGTAGACTAGCTGGGCTGTCTGTCCAAGACAGTGAGTTATAGTTCTTAATGAGAAAGAAGAGGGTGAAGTGGCCTTACACCTACCCTCTAAGTGGTTAAAACTCACTCTGGGTGGGAGCCGGTACTGGGATGCGAACCCTATACCTGCCAGCCTTATGTCTGATGGCTTAATCACGATGCCACCAAGGTCAGTTAATGGTATTAATTGCTCTCCGAAGTATTTTAAACTGCAGGAGGAAACTGAGCAAGATGATTTTCAAAAAAAATATTTTACTGAGTCATGAGAAAATTTAGCCAAATCATATGTTTAAACTTTAAAAATGGCGAACACCCAGTTATTTTCTAATAAACTTTATTCACCAAATTAAAACAAAATATGCCAATTGTATTTAGAATTTGCAAATTGCTGAAGTTGGCGGGTGACAGAGCTAGCATCATAACAGGGATTGAAATAAGTCGACAACAGTTTTTCAATTTATTAGCAGGTCACCTCATAATAGTCAACACCTATATTAAAACTTTTGAAAACATTACTTTTTTCACCAGTCATATTACAGAATTAAAACTATAGCAATTTTTTGTATCAAGTTCTGCATGTTATTTAGATAAGCATACAGTTTCAGTACTTGTAATAAGAACAGTCGTGTGAATAAATAATAAAGTATTAGTGTATCAGTAAAGGTATTTTGTAACAGTAATATTAATGGAAATATAAATGTGTGGTAACCTAGATAGTTTGTGGTAATATGGGTTACCAGACACATTAATTATTTAAAAACCTGTATTAATGTAAAACATGCAACCAATGTATCAATGCAATAATTACTTGATGCATATGTGACCACCAAAATGAAAAAATAAAAAAATAAACATAAAACCACTACCGGTACTACTATTTATAAATGTAATTAGAAAGTAATCATGTACCAGTAATGGACAAGAAAACTAAAATTACTATGTTATCTCTACACCATTTTATTTCTGTGGTGCTATGCATATTATAAGCGGTGGAGAAAATTCTTAGAAACACAACTGGCTAGCTTCCACCACTCTGATTACTAAGTTGTTTAATTGATATTAATTAAGTAAAATAACTCGGCACTTCTTGTTTGCAATGTTATTTTTAAAAGTTGCATTTGCCAGGGGCTGTAATGAAAATAAACATTTTAGTATGTTTACATGCACCAATGTTATGACACATTATTTTCCTAATTTTCAGTATTCGTTTCTGATAGAGATTATCATTCAGTAACAATTAAAAATCATTAAGTTGCATAAATTTCAGGACATCCAGTGCTTAAGATTAATAGTACTCCAAATATGAGAGAGAGTTCCATATATTTTTCCTACCTTAGGATATTGAACTAGTATTGTCAACTGAACAGTGCATTAAGCATAACAAACAATGTAGTGCCAAGGTCTGGATCTGAACTCCAAACCATTCGATCGGAACTGAATCCAGTTGATCGTGCAGTGGATCATCAAACAACCATGCATTTTAATACTTATAAAAATTATAGATAACAGAGATGTGTTGTGACAGACTGAACCAAATATCTGCATGTAAGGATTAAATCATAGGATTAGTCTCATAATTCCAGTCTTCTGTGCTAACTTTTATCCAAAAGCATCAATTTAAGAACGCTTGTGATGGAAATTTTACACAGAATATCCAAAATATACAATTGTTAATAGGAAAAATGTAGCGATATTCAATCATATTGGATTATGAAATATAAACATAAATTTGGTTTAACTTTTATAGAACAAAATGTTTCAAAAGGTATTATATATAATTATCCTTAGCAGTACCCTAACCATAACAAATAGTTTTTAAATTGGTTAGATGTGAGAAATAAGGAGCTCTTTTCAGGTGGGGCAATAAAACTATTAAAAGCCCTCTCCCACCCCAATATTTCCTTGTTAGAAGCTGTTGGATTATGATTCTGTTTAATGATAATTCATATTTTGTTGTCAGTGACATGGTAACATATGGTCATGATATCTTTACAATAACCATAACTTAATATATACTGTTTTAAAACATGGCAACGTTGACGATTCAACTGATTGACACTGAACAGTCAAGTCGAATGACAGTGACAATGACAGTTGATGGCTAAACACGGACAAATTTACAAATAGTATAAACTCCATACCGATAATTCTTTGTGATGACTCTTCTTTGACCATAGTATATTACCAACAATTCGTTTTCGCTTCTTTCCGAGCATTATCTGGGCGTATATAGTTCTTTTAAGTCATTATCTCCAAACACTGTACATTCGTCAATCGCACCTGGTTTCAGCCTTGACCTTCGTGGTGCAGTAGCCACGCAGCAAAAATATATATTTTGGGGTGAGGTATTTTAAAATAATTTATCTCGCTAAACAAAATAAATGCAATGGCATATTACATATTATCTATGTGCTAATACATATATATATATTTGGGGTTGGGTTTTTTTTGGTAACAGAATAATTAATTCAGTTGATTAGTTTGTGTATTGTAAATTCTACCATTGCGGATCTCACTTAGCAAGGTTTCTAAGATGAAAACACAAAGCATTCTAGAGCCTGTGCTCAAGGTTGATCTTGATGAACTAGCCAAATCCACCTAACTTTCCCTCAAGTGTTACTCATCTGTTGAAGAGACCAGTGCACAGATCACTGATTCAGTATGGTACGATGTACATACTACATAGCAATGTAAAATGCCATGGTATATGCTATCCGGTCATTGGTAGAGCATTAGAAGCAAAGAAATAAATTATCATTATTATTGCAACCCTGGCAATGGAACATGGCTCTCGAAAATGTGGAGACTGCTACAGTGTTTTGAAATTTGAGCGAAATTTAAAAAATATATTATTATTTATTTATTTTAGTTTTTTGCTGTCGGGGCCGAATGCCAGACAACTCGGACCCGTGGACAACTCGGCCCACGTCGAGATAGCTCGGCCCAGAGTTCTGAGACAACTCTGCCCACCGCAAGACAACTCGGCCAGGAGTCCAGAGACGACACGGCACATGCACAATCTTGTCTACTGTTAAAAAATATTGTTGAACAAGTGTTGTTTTTTAAATTAAAGTATTCTCACAGAAATAAAAGAGTGTTTTTTTTGTTAGTTTAACATAAACGTCCCGAAACGAAGTGTCATGTCGGATTGATAAATTGCTGATCCATTTATCTTTGAAGATAGTTTCCGCTGTTCGAATAATTTGTTTTTGTTCTACAATCGGTGAACTAAACATTGGAGATGATCCCAGAAAAAACATGCACAGTTTATTTATCGTTGTAACAACAATATATATATAATAGAATCTAACAATAAGAATGGTATATAATGATATATATAATAGAATATAACAACAATAATAAATTTGTTTATTTTGAAGATCAAGGAAACTGATTGGCAAATGATGTCTTGCATTATTTCTAAAATACACGGCCAACTATTATACACGCATACACTGTTCAATTCTGCTACTTGAAATTCTGATTTCCTCAAGTATCAATGAACCCGTATCAATAACTCGGACCCGTGGGCCGAGTTGTCCGAGACAACTTGGCCACGGGTCAGAGTTGTCCACGGGTCCGAGTTGTCTAGTCCTCTCGGGGCCTACATGTTTAAACTTGTGTCACTTACCTTAATTATATATATTATATTATAATATTGAAAAATTAAACATCCATGTTTCATATTAACTGCAAAGCTACAGTGATAAATGTTGTGATGACTAGTTTTAGCATCTAGATCATCAGATATATTTAATATCTCACATACAGATATGATTTAAAAAATCTGTGTTCGTTTCGTTTGCATTAAGAAATATACTTTCTCAGTCCAGCCAGGGAGCCAGGTTTCATGCCACCTCCACCACCACCCGACCTACCCCCAACTTCCGGGACATTTTTACCTTTTTGCTTAACATTAAAATGGTTCCCATGTCATATCCCCCTACTCAGGTGTCTCCCCCCCCTACCAAATTCTGCCGATGCCACTGTTTCAGTCTCTGTGATTGTAAATATATACCAGTCATGGCACCATCATAGCTGGGAGGGGGCTTGGCATGAACTAATATGGGTGTTCCCACCCCTACCCCAGTATTAAATCCTGAGGTACTATTAAAATATGGAGCAGTACAATGGGTTCAAAAGAAAGATACTGTTCCATTTCCCCATCACATTTCTGGTGAACACTCTTACCATGAGCTACTGGTATATCGTACCGTACTTTGCAAAAGGCAAACAAATACTGTGTACATACATATAGTCCGTTTGTGTGAAAAGGGAACCAATGAATTGGCATATAACACTATAATGAATAAAGTTAAATAAAAAAAAGGTTTCTTAAAAAATTTCAAATCAACTGATATTTATAGATTAATCTAAAAAAAATCGTAAAGACAAAATGCTAGAATAGTCTTAGCTGCCTTGCTATTGAAGTAAAAGATCATGCTTTGGCATAATGTTCAATATTACTGGACAGTTTGGAAGTTACAAACTAATGACCTTGTCAGTACTAAATATGACCCATCACAATTATTTGGTAAACACAAAATGACGTCACATAGTTTAAAAAGATTTCATTTATGACTGTTATTTTTAAATTCTGTACAAAAATATAGTCAATGTACTTAATAGAAAAATAGAATAGAGAAAACTCGAGGTTGATGTTTGAACCAGACTACTATACTTAAGGGAATGTGCATTTGTTGAAGACAGGTGATGTTGAGAAGAAATAAAACCCAGTACCAGTTATTATTAAAGATATGTCCTTGACGAAATAATTGTAATTTCTCAGTCACTACAGTTCATGGCAAGTGAAAATCATTTCACAAACTGGTAACTTGTTTATTATCCTTATATGAACTATAATAAAATTAACTAAAAGGAAAAAGAACAAACAAACTAAAAACACTTTTATTAACAACATTATACAATATTTTTCCCAACAAGAACATCTGCACAAAACAGTATGTAAAATTACAGATTAGTTATTTTGTATCATTATTCATAGGTTACAACTTTACTGAAGGAGTAAATAACACATTTGAGAAGTATTATGATAACAACTGTTTTAGAACCAGGTAGTCAAAAAAAAAAATAAACAAATTGTTTATGTTCCACAATCTCTAGTTAATGTGTCTGTCAATTTTGGCCTTTGCTGGTTGGGAGCACAAAGTCTTGCAGAAAAGAGATCAAATCATCATTTTCAATGTCAAGTTGAAGAAACTGATCAACTATCATTTCACATCTGCAGAAAGAAAACACACCTCAAGTATATAATTTCTATAATGATAATAATAACAACTGATTAAATTCAAAAATATTTATAGGTGTCATGGCTATTTTGATTAAAAAGAAAATCACTTAATCTGACACATAGTTTGTACATAGTTTCCAAAAATACACTTACTGTTTGTAATGCATGTTTGAAATACACTTACCGGTTGTACTGGGTGTCTGAAATACACCTATCGTTTGTACTGGGTGTCTGAAATACACTTACCATTTGTACTGGGTGTCTGAAATCCGCCTATCGTTTGTTCTGGGCCCCATTTTACAAAACGACATTAGAGCTAAGATCATCTTAAGTACATAGAGTAGCAATGTACTTAAGTTGATCTTGGCGCTAAGATCGCTTCGTAAAACTGGGCCCTTGTGTCTGAAATACACTTACTGTTTGTACTGGGTGTCTGAAATACACCTACCATTTGTACTGGGTGTCTGAAATACGCCTACTGTTTGTTCTGGTGTCTGAAATACACCTACCGTTTGTACTGGGTATTTGAAATACACTTACCGTTTGTACTGGGTGTCTGAAATACATCTACCGTTTGTTCTGGTGTCTGAAATACACTTACCATTTGTACTGGGTATCTGAAATATGCTTACCATTTGTACTGGGTGTCTGAAATACACTTACCATTTGTACTGGGTGTCAGAAATAGGTTTACCATTTGTACTGGGTGTCTGAAATACGCTTACCGTTTGTACTGGGTGTCTGAAATACACTTACCATTTGTACTGGGTGTCTGAAATATGCTCACCGTTTGTAATGGGTGTCTGAAATACGCTCACCGTGTGTACTGGGTGTCTGAAATACACTTACCGTTTGTACTGGGTGTCAGAAATACACTTACCGTTTGTACTGGTGTCTGAAATAGGTTTACCGTTTGTAATGGTGTCTGAAATACACTTACCGTTTGTAATGGGTGTCTGAAATACACTTACCGTTTGTACTGGGTGTCTGAAATACACTTACCGTTTGTACTGGGTGTCTGAAATACACTTACCGTTTGTACTGGGTGTCTGAAATATGCTTACCGTTTGTACTGGGTGTCTGAAATATCCTTACCGTTTGTACTGGGTGTCTGAAATATGCTTACCGTTTGTATTGGGTGTCTGAAATACACTTACTGTTTGTACTGGGTGTCTGAAATATCCTTACCGTTTGTACTGGGTGTCTGAAATACACCTACCGTTTGTACTCGGGTGTATGAAATAAATTTACCGTTTGTACTGGGTGTCTGAAATACACTTACCGTTTGTACTGGGTGTATGAAATACACTTACCGTTTGTACTCGGGTGTATGAAATATACTTACCGTTTGTACTGGGGTGTATGAAATACACTTACCGTTTGTACTGGGGTGTATGAAATACACTTACCGTTTGTACTGGGGTGTATGAAATACACTTACCGTTTGTACTGGGTGTCTGAAATACACTTACCTTAGGTATTGGGGTGTATGAAATACACTTACCGTTTGTACTGGGGTGTATGAAATACACTTACCATTTGTACTGGTGTCTGAAATATGCTTACCGTTTGTACTGGGTGTCTGCACTAGCTGAATCTACTCTGTGAACTGGTTTACTGTGCTGTAACAGCTCAGACACCTGCAGGCAAAACAGATTAATTGCTGTAATAAAAATCACGGGACATTCTAATTCAACACATATCAACACAACACGTCTGATTGGATCTCTACTAAAATGTCAGGGTAGTGTTATTGGCAATCCATTAGCAGAACCAATAAAACTGGAAGTTTGTGCCAGTAAAACCATGTCCACAAATTGAAAAACATAATAGGGTTATTTCAACTTTTTAAATTTTCTTTTTCTGAAAATATATATGTAAACAAGCATGAACATTTTTAAGAGTTTAATGAGCAAACTTCCCCTCTGAACAAATAAATGGAATTAATATGGCAGGATTATATTTTTGGATATAACTAAATTATGATTTTATATCCAACTAATGTTAATGATAGGACACTGTTGCACTATTGTTTTGCCTTCATACACTACATATGTAACCAGAAATATATATTACATGCGATGGATGGTACATGCATTTTTTTTTTAAAGTTTCTTAGATTGCTACGGTAGTTATATGACCGGCAGGTTTGTAAATACAATGAAAAGCACAGACCTCACTGCTTCGCTGAATAATGGTCTGAGGAAGACCGGCTTGTGTGGCGACATGTAAGGCGTAGCTAGACGCAGTGTGACCTTCGACCAGCTGGTACAGGAAAACTAGCTCCTCACCATTGTGCATGCAGTCCATTGTCTGTTTAAAACAAATACACACTGTCAGTATGATCACGTTAGGAGAAATATAGATTATCACTATAGACTGAACTTATTAAATGCTAAATCACACACCAAAATAGTAATTTTTTATTACTTCCAAAATACTTTTACTTTTCTTCTTACGTCAAACTTGACTAACAGCTAATGTAAGTTATCTCCCCTTACAACATAATTCTAACATTTAACTTTAACATAGGATGTAAATTGTGAAATTATTGAAGTCAGTGAGTTCCGTGGTCTAGTGGATAAGCTGCTGGACAATCAAGCTGACAGTGGTTCAAATCCCATCAAAGCTGGCTCACACTTTCATTCATCTTTCTCATCTGTCACCCTCTGCCTAGCATTCTCATTATCTTAATATAAAAAACTTTCTAATTTCTCCCACGATTTCAATCTGTTTCGACCCTTTCTGTCAGTTTCCTCTGACTGTCTTCTGAGACTGGGATGTGGAGGTGGACAGTGAAAGAAGTTAAAAGATAGGAGGAGTTGCCAGATCGGGAAGAAATGAGATGGAGTTCAAAGGAGAAAAAGGAAAGGGGGAAGTGGGATAATAAAAAAAATAAAAATATTGAAGTCATCACAAAACAATTTTGGGTGAAAAATCCATATATGGTTTGTAAATTTACAATTCCTGGAGCACATAGTATTATATTTCAAATAATTATTGTTAATCATTAAACTTTAGCAATATTAATTTTTTGTTACAGCCCAATTACCTATTAGCATTAATATTTTGGAAAATTCCAAATTTACTAAAATAAATTTTTATCTATTTATCACTCAGTACAAAATACCAAATTATCCTTTTGTATAGGCTTGCCAAATTCACAAATGTCTATGTGCTTACTACTATTTCTTGGTTTACCATAAATGATAGTTTGTATTTTTGTTTAATGTTTGACCCACCAGATATTTGAGCTGGTTTGAATCTGGGAGCAGTCTGTGGTGAATGATGCTGTGGAAATGTGTACAAATCAGCACATGAGGACACTCGTCTCCCAGCGCCAGCCAGTGTTTGAGACATGCAGTCAACAGAGACAGGCCGTCAGTCTGGATTACAAATACACAATGATCACAATATAATGCATCGATCAGCAAATATGAACTGAATTTCATTTTACCAAATAATATTTTTATGAATAACTTTAATTTAGCAAATGTATTTTATATTTAGCAAATAATAACAAGATAAACTCGATGTCAACAGGGTTCATAGTCTTTTATTGACACTAATTAGTTTATTCAGAAAATCCATAAAATATTATTCAGATGGTTTTTGTACTCGTATACATATGTATAAAGTCACACACACAACATGCATGTCATTGTGCATTGATTTTGATGGTAAAAAAAAGGCGACTGATCCACTGACAAAGCATATTTCAGGCAAACCTCTGAGCTACATACCATGCTCTACTACACATATACATAATTACATATATATTTATAAAATTGTTATAAATATAAAATTGACTAGAATTGTGCCTGCTATTTATTAGTTAAAAATGCATTTAATTAAAAACTGATTGCTTAATTTAACTTCAAAGGCACTTGATAATAAGAATGTGTAATTATTACCTTAATTTTATTTTATTTATGTACATGTCTCCCAAAAAAAGTAAAAGCTTGATTAATACTAACCGTCTCGGTTCCCTTCCCAAATTCATCTACCACCACCAATGACTGGCTTGTTGCACTGCGCAACGCTTCTGACATCTGTTCAAACAAATATAATGAACTCAGTAAAAAAAATACAATTAATAAAAATAATATTGCAAATTCCTCAACTTGAACTACCAAGGAAAGGATCATCATGTGGACCACAAACCTCTGAGCTTTTCTGGTTGACAGTCTAAACATGTTTCATGGTTCCAATTCAGTTTGAAAGAGAATCAGCCGAACTTTAATTATTTTTTAAAATCTTTTTATTTTTTATCCCACTGCCCCTTTCCTTTCTCTCCTTTGAAATCCATCTCATTTCTTCCCGATCTGGCAACTCCTCATATCTTTCAACTCCTTTCGCTCTCCACCTCCACATCCCAGTCCTCGTCTCTCCAACAGTGAAAGGTGCTTTTCTCGTGTGGCTATCTGTGCCACACACCTGCCATTCCCCATCAGCTTTTAGCTGTGGGCTTAGTCTGACCACTTCGGTGAGTGTTCAGTAGCTATTTTCTGGCATTGTTAAGAGGCACTTGTAACCACATATACTATGCACCCCTACTACCGAGCTTTAATGATTAAGTTTTGATCTCTGCCCAAAATCTATCTGAACTGAATAATTTTGCATGTGAAATTATCTCTGTCATGATAGATGATCCAGGGCAGGATGTAGCCCAGTGGAAAATTGCTCACCTGGTGCGTGGTCGGTCTAGGATTGATCCTTGTCAGTGAGCCAATTGAGAAATTTCTCATTCCAGCCAATTCATTATGAATGGTATATCATAAGCTATGGTATGTGCTATCCTGTCTATGGGATGGTGCATATAAAATATCCCTTGAAACTAATGGAAAAATGTAGTGGGTTTTATCTTTAACATGTCAAAATTAATAAATGTTTGACATCCAATAGCCATGATAAATAAATCAATGTGCTCTAGTGGTGACATTAAACTAAACAAAACAAAATTTAACTTTTGACCGATAGTTCATTGCAAACATAGTTCAAGGTTTAAGCATCTCATATTTGAATCACTGACAATGAATTGAACTAAACATTTGTTCTGCTAGTAAACATAAAGGTGTTTTTTTTAAAGAAATGACCTATATTTTCATGACAAAGATAATCTAAGACCATGTTGGGGGGAACGTAGCCCACTTGATACGCTCTCAGTTTGGGATCGATCCTCATTGGTGGGCCCAGTGGGCTATTTTTCATTCCAGCCAGTGCACCACGACTGGCATTTCAAATGTACTATCCTGTCTGAGGGATGGTCCCTTGCTTATAATGGAAAAATTTAGCAGGTTTCCTCTATATGACTGTGTCAAAATGACCATATGTTTGACATCTAATAGCCGATGATTAACAAATCAATGTGCTCTAGTAGTGTCCTTAAACAAAAGCAAACAAAGACCACATTATACATGGCATGGTATATGAAATAATTTATAGTGAATTCAAACCTCACCTGGTTTATATCCAGCATGAATGTTGACAAGCCCACCGATACACTATCGAGGGACTTGATTCGCGTAAAGATTCGATCCACAGGACCAACAGTCCCTTTCTCGGCAGGAACAAAACTGCCAATGTGTGCCATGTAGACAATCAGACCCACCTGTTAATATAAAGAGTTCTTATTTATTGTTAAAACATTACTTCATTCAGCACATGGTATTGACGAGAAATATAAATTTATATGATGAAAAAGCTGAGCAGATACATGGTTTTACGAGAAATAGTCCAACGGCACAGAGATAGAGAAAGACAGACATAGAGACAGAGACAGTGAGAGGGGAGGGAGAGAGAGAGGGAGGAGGAAGAGAGAGCGGGGCAGGCAGACAGAAACACCTGCCAATCAGGAACCATTGGTACAGGCCACGAAAGAAAAGCCCAATTAACCAAGAAGACACTCCGATTATTATTTCAGTACATGGATTAATTTATGTACAAAACATAATACAGTTATTTCAACATTTTGGCAATGGTGGTTTATTTTGTATTGAAAAATAATATATAGTTGTTGCTGGCTTACTGGGATGGCTATTATTACAGAACATTGTGATGCATTCACAAAAATCAGGTATGTTTTATTTCTTCAGTTTGAAAACTAATTTCTGAAGTAACACGTTAGGTATTACATAACCACCACCTCGCCAGAGGGCGTATTCACTGGGATGATACAAAATGGCTGTGCCCGTTATATATATAATAACTGTCACATTTAACTGTTTTATTAATTAACTATATGATTATACTTGTTGATATTAAGCAATAATGTGCATTATATATCATTTAATACCAGGCCAAATGCCTTATTAATTGTCCCTTCTGATTACCTGCTTCAAGTAACAACTTTTGCCACAAGCATTTGGACCAGTCATCACTTTGATTTTGCCATGATCGTCACCCGACTGGATATCATTGGGCACATACGGGCTGCAACACAACTCCTGAAGTGGATGTCTGTAATGTCAAAATTAAAAAATGTTCAACTTTTTAATTTAAGTTTTTAATGAAATTGGATTTGTAAAAAATGAAGGACAGAACAAGATAAGAAAGAACAGGATAAATTATGAAAGTAAATAAAAGTTAATTGCAAAGGAAAGGAATGTTCACTTACCCAGAATGAATGGATAAATGTTTAACAACATAACTTTTTCACAGACAAGACAATACATACAACATCCTGTATCTTTTAAATTGTGGTGCACTGGTTTGGGTTGGGGGAAAACCCAAGGCCATAGTGGGTGGTCCATCCTGCAACCCATTACACTTCAAAGGCCTATTTACAAAGCTCTTTTGGGCTCTGCTAGACAACAAAGTATCCTCTTTGCCAGTATATTAGTGTTGTACTGCAAGAGTTTAGTGAATTAGGCCCCTGGTGAGCACTCTACCAATGAGCTAATTAGTTACAATTAGTTACATAAATCAGTATAATTGTAGTATACAAACATTATGTATGTAGTATGCGTTATAAAAACACGTATAAAAACAAACGTTAAAAGACTTGCCGACCAGCTTGAATGTCTATCACAAAATCTTTCACCAGCTCCGGGCGGACATAATTGAATTCCCGTGCACATGTAGTCAAAGATATCAGACTGTAAGGATAAAAAATAATTATAAAAACAAAACAGATTAAGTTAATGAAGGAGTAAAATTAATATTACTAATACAATTTATGTTATCAATTAGGACACATACATGTATAGTATCTTGAGGAGTAAAATAAATAGTTATACAAAGTTAATATGATGGTTAGAAAATGTATCTGATTTTATTACATACCCATTCAATCTTTGGATAGTAATAAAGACCATTCCGATCCGTGCAATAAAAAAATCTTTTATTGAACATATGTCCAATAAAAGCCTGAACTTTTAAATGGGGAATCCCCTTTTTCTTTTTACTGCAGTTAGTGCCTTTTATTTACTTACGTCATATATGATTTACAAATGACGTCATATCGTATTTGAAACATTACACAAGGCTGCAGGAGAGTAGGATTCTTAACGTTAAAATGAATCCATGAAAGGAGTTTTTATCATAGATTTTGCAAAGTGTTAAATTAAAAACTTGTTTATTGTGCGCAAGAATATATACCACTTGACCGCTACGCGGTCTCGTGGTATATATTATTCTTGCGCACAATAAACTCGTGCAATAAATAGGAACGAAAAAAACGTATGTGAAGTTCTGTGTATTTATTAATCATTGGCTAGGGCTAGTGAATGTCAAACATTTGGTACTTTTGATGTTCAGTCTTAGAGAGGAAACCCACTACATTGTTTCATTAATACCAAGGGATCTTTTATATGCACTATCCCACAAATATGACAGCACATACTACAGCTTTTGATATACCAATCATGGTGCACTGGCTGGAATGAAAAATAGCCCAATGGGCTCACTGATAGGGATCGATCACAGATCGATTATAATTTATCATTAGGCTACATTCCACTCCAGCCATAATGATGTGCATGTATGTAACTAACAATGAACAAAACTGAGTCTTTAATATAAGCCTTAAATTGACCCATACTTGTGCCAGTACAGCTATACACTGTTGTAAACACTGCTATTTACTGTTGTAAACACTGCTATTTAGAACACTTATCAGGGCTCGCGCTGTCGGTAGCCAAATTAGCCATTGGCTAAAATTTACAACAAATGGCTAAT